>SNQJ01S0112821.1:34906-45282 GCA_010110895.2 Picea sitchensis
TATATATACATATGCCTGCTCATTGTGGTGTTGGGATGCCCAAAATTAACAAGTATTTTGGAAGTGGGGCGATGTAGAGAAACCTTGGGTAAAACCATAGTGTGCCTTAGACAAGCATGCGGTCCCTGTGACTCGGTAAGTCTTGTAAAAGAATCAGAGAAAGACTTCGTGAATATGGCTAAGCCCTAGAGCGGACTACTAAGCCAGAGGGAAAACCCTAACTCGCCTCAGAGGATCGAAACCGTTGATTTGGCATGGTAGTTAGATATGGGCCTTGTATTGGGTCATAGGTGAGATTTGATCTCGACCGTCGATCTGGCGGAGTGGAGAGATCATGACCCTCTATCGAAGCAAGTGGTAGCGCCTGTAGGGGGGTGTACTCTGAATCAATGAGGACCGTTGATCCATTAGAGGATATCTGTGGAAGTTTTTGGATTGTTAGATTTGTCATGGTGGAAGCGGTCAGAGACCGAGGGCATTAAGACCCAGTGCCATCACGACCATTGGATTTGACACGATGAGAAGATCTCAACCATAGATCATAAGGGGAGTGTTATTGGAGTCCCATGGTCGGAGTAACCCTAGGTGTTGAAGTTGAGGCATTTTAGAAGGAGAAGTGTGAGGGACAATCTGGACCGTCCATCGGGGGATAACCCATGATTAATCTCTGTCTTAGATCACCATGGATCTTGTTTAAACAAGACTGAGAGGAGAGGTGACTTTAATGTGACGTGTCGTGCGGACAAGGACTGCCAACGTGTCTAGAAGGAACACGTGTTAGCCTGTGATTGAAGGAATGACCAGGAGGAGTCCCTATTAGATCGTACCTTGGGACAAGCATCGTTAAATTTGAATCGGCATATCCACAAGATAGGGAGATCTCGACCATCCTTCGGAAGACATCCTTTGAAGTGAATCGCAGTGATCACTTCGATGGAGGAGCTCCGAGAAGAATATTGGACCATTGATGCGTTGGGTAAAGAGGATCTATGAGGGGATATCTGGACCGTAGATTTGTCGAGATCAAAGGGGCTATGAGATGCAGATATGATTATTGATTCAACAAACTGGGATGAGCCCCAAGAAGCAATCATGATCGTTGATTGGTCGAGATCAAAGGAGCTCTGAGATGCAATTGTGACCATTGATCTGTCAGGGTTGGAGGAGCTCTGAGGGGAGATCCTGACCGTCCATCACAAGGTGCTTTTAAGAATGGATCACAAAGATATGCTATGATGGGGAGGCTCCAAGATGAAATCTAGACCGTTGATCTGTCAAGGTTCGAGGGATCCACAAATGATCTAGAATATCAATTATTTTAGTTGAAGGCCTAAGGGGATGACATAGATGATGCCATGTGTTATAATGTAGGTGGTGCCACGTGTCAAGCACATAAGTTTCCATGTGGTATAGTGATTTGGCATCCGTGGGTGAACTTTTGTGAGAAATATGAGTGTCATGCGTCAGGTGGTGATAACACCACGTGTTACATAGAGATGGCATCGTGTGTCAAGAGGATGTGGCACAACCAAGAATCTCTAAAGAAATCCTAGTCATCCTTCGTCAGGTCCCTGGAACCGTCTGATCTATCGAAGGAGGATGTTGTCGGACTCAGTTGTCAGAGTATGTCGGATAACCTGTCGTGGGATCACTTTGATGGGAGGATCCCAATAGCGATGGAAGGAATCCAATAAGTGTTGGCCAAGGTGGAATGGGGAAAGTGCCACGTCTGCACCACGAAGCATGGCGTGTGTCCCAGGAAATCCATGTCAGTTCCATGTAGGAGGACACATGTGATAAGGTGCCACATGGATAACATCTGGCGGTGAGGTGGCCATAACTTTGAGAAGCCATAACTTTTGATTCGGAGCTCAATTTTGAGAAACATTATAGTCGTTGAAAAGCTCTAGATGAGCAGAAGACAATGGTGCCATCAAAAGGAATTTTTGAGTTGGTTAAGGGAAATGAAATTTTAATACCCCATTCCCTTAAAAGCTACTTAGGGGGTTGGGTGTGTTACAACATGTAGTTAATTATTGGTATCAAAGGAAAAATAAAATTTTGTGTGGCATGGCTTAGCTTGGGGTTGGGGACGTTACATTGTGGTATATAAGTTAATTTCAATTTTGTTGCTAACGAGGAATGTTACATTGTGGTAAAAGAGAAGATAATTGTTGTGTGGCGTGGCTCATTTTGGGACTGAGGACGTTACAACAAGACATGGATACTTTGTTCACAAAGAGTATTGATAAGTTCATGGTCAATGAGAAGAAGGATGAAGTTGTAGGTGTTAAAGTGACTACATTGCAAGGGTGATTTGATTCCATACTAGTGGAATCCATTGCCCAAATGAAGTTCAAAAGAAGATGAAGAAGTTTTTCAAAAAAGTCAATGAAAGTTAGGTTATGACATTTGAGAAAGAGTTGATCTCTCTTGAGTCACTCTCTTTCCATGAAATTGAGGACTATTTGGCTCGTGTAAAGGAGCTGTAGTTGAAGTTGGGTAAATGTGGAAAGGACTTCTCGAAGAAGAAAGGACAACTTATCTTGATGAATCTAAAAACATTGTATGATGTTTTTGCTCCACATTTTGGGAAAATAGGGCTTCAAGAAATAAGATGGTAAGGATTATACCCTCAAGTCCTTTTGCTCCTAAATTGATTAAGGCATATTGAAAATGGTTTGAAGGAAATCTTAATAATAAGAAATGTGCACATTTCATTAAGGGAAAAGGCTGATAGAATTATAGAGAAAGAGATCAAGTTGGCAATCAAGAAAGAGGCCATGGTGGATATCATGATAAGGATCATGAAGATAAAAATGATAAAATAAAGCATGTAGGTGACACTCAACAATAGACTATGAAAGTTGAGATTAANTGATAGAATTATAGAGAAAGAGATCAAGTTGGCAATCAAGAAAGAGGCCATGGTGGATATCATGATAAGGATCATGAAGATAAAAATGATAAAATAAAGCATGTAGGTGACACTCAACAATAGACTATGAAAGTTGAGATTAAGAAGCCCTTTTATTACTACAGAAAGATATGGCACTTTGAGAAGGTTTGCATGAATAAGCTTTGTGAGCTTAAGGAGAAGATTAAGAGGCTTGAAGGAAGATGATCAACTAATCGACCAACTGTGTGCTCAAGAAGACAAAGGTGGTGGAAATAATACATTTTTTGTTAGTTTCTTTGAAGCATTACATGGTCATACTTCTCATAAGTAGTGGATTTTTTTCTCTAGTTGTTCACATCACATGGTTAGTGACGCTTCTCTCTTTTCTTCCTTGAATGAGGCTAGAGAAGAGAATGTATTTATCATACATGATTATGCACTCACTATTATTTGTAGTAGTAGGGTTGATAGTGAAAATGTTGTGATAACTAATGATTACCATGCACTTAATCTAAGTGAAAATTTGTTATCTATGCCACAACTCACCCAGACTGGAAAGAAAACTTGAACTTTGGCTTGATAAGTTTGTTATGAAGGATTTCACAATGATTTTGAAGTTGTTRTTGATGGTATTCTTAACCACAAGGATGGAATRAGTTTTGTGATTTTATAGGTGCAAAGAAATAAACTGGACTATTTGCACTTATATCCAAAACTCATGATAGAAGCAATATTTGGCATGAAAGTCTAGGACATCTAAACTTTAGAAGTATGAAGTTGTTGGTTAGGTTGAATATRGATCATGTACTCCCTAGAACAATTCCTCCAGAAGGTGTATAYGAGGGATAAGTTCTTGATAAGCATCACCAAGAGAACTTTGAAAGAGGGAAGTCTTGGAGGCAAAGACACAATTGGAGCTTATGAATAATGATATGTGTACAATGAACCATCCTTCTCTAGTAGGTGCAAGGTATGTTCTAACCATCATTGATGATTTTTTCTAGGTTTACTTGGATTTATTTCTTGAAGAACAAGGATATGGTTTTGAGAAATTCAAGGAGTTTAGGGCATTAGTTGAAAAGCAACTTGGTCAACTTGTGAAATGTTTGAGTTATAATAATGGAGGATAGTACATGTGTAATTCCTTTGAAGAATACTTATCTCAGAATGGTATCTAATGAAAAATAACAATACCTTACAGACCTATGAAAAACGGTGTTGCAAAGAGGAGTAAAAAACATTTATTGATATGGGTAGATGTATGCTTCAATAAAAATGAATATTGACTAGGTTTTGGGAAAATATTTTTTCTTACTCAAACTATCCTTTGAATAGGGTTCCAACTAGAGCATTGTGGGATGTCACTCCTCTTGAGAAATGGAGTGGAAGGAAACCTTTGGTTGATCATCTCAAAACCTTTAGATGCATGGATTGGGCTCATATTTTGGATGTGAAGTGGAATAAGTTGGACCCCAAGAGTTAGTATTGCATCATGGTTGGTTACTTTGAAGAGTCTAAATCCTATTGATTATATGATTTGAATAGGCAATAAGTGATCTATTGATGATGTGTTATATTTGATGAGAATACTTCAAGATCTTCTCTCCCAATACTTTTTTCTTGTGATTCGATGAAAATATTGTAAATTTATGAGGTCGATTTGTCTGAGCTCTAAACCAACCAGTCCAAATTATGTATTGACTAGAGTATCATAACTGACTTCGGGTTGGATTTACATACCTATATAAACTACTAAATAATTTGTTCATTAGTTATTCACTAATAACATGGTTGAGTCTGTTCATGATGAATGTGTTGGAGGGACACCTCATGTCAGGGATATTTGTTATCTGAAGTGGGTAACAAAGACCATTGAGGTTGTTGGAAGTGATGTAGGCGATGCCATTGATTCAAGGAAGACTCACAGACATAAACAATAGGTTGTTGCACTCATGGCATGTGTGTTGGAGACATGTGATCTTGAAACATATGTAGATGCACATGAAAACCCTGAATGGGAGACTGTTATGACTAAATAATATAATTCCCCATTGAAGAATAAGACTAGGGTATTGGTTCCCTGTCCATAAAAAAAGAATGCAGCGAAATGCAAGTGGGTTTATAAGACCAAGTTTACTTTGGATGGTGTTATTGAGAGACATAAGGATCACTTGGTAACAAAGGGATTTTGTTAGTATGAAGGTATTAACTACACAAAGACATTAGCTATTGTAGCCAAGATGACTTATGTCTGAATTTTTCTTGCCCTTGTTGCAAATTTTGGTTGGGAGATACATCAAATGTATGTAAAGAGTGCCTTCTTACATGAGGTTCTTACTAAGGATATCTATATGGATATGTCACCTAGTTTTGTGCAAGACAAGATTCTTATGTGTAGATCAATGAAATCCCAATATGGCTTGAAACAAGCACCTGAAGCATGGTAGGAGAAGATTGATAACTTCTTTCTTTAACTTGATTTTAGACACTATGAATTAGATCATAGTGTTCATGCACTATATGTGAATGATGCAGTTCTCTAAATTGTGCTTTATGTGGATGATTTGATTATCACTAGGAATAATGGTGACTCAATTTTTGGTCTAAAGTCAAAATTGAAAGATACATTTGAAATGACTGACTTAGGTATGTTGCATTTCGTTTTGGCATCCAAGCTATTGAATTGGATAATGGTATTGATCCGGATTTTATGAGCAGAACGAAATGACTACAGATTATTAACAGGTGCTTAACACAAAATAACAAAGATACAATAAAACTGGTTTTCTATTCAATAAGGAAATAAACTGAAACTATAAAATGCATCGGAAACAAGCTTGTTGGAATGGTGGCGGTTTATCTTTGAGAAGAGATGTGACGGTTGTGCTCCTTCGCAAGAAGATGATTACAATGAGTCTCTGAAGGCCTTTTTACAATAAACAGGAATGCCAAAAACCCTAGACATCCAAAAACCTAACCCTAGGAGATGAAGCGCCAAAAGTCATGTGGGCCCTGTTTGGGTAAGTTAGTACATCAACTTCTTGAGGTCGTAACTTTTGCATACGATCTCCATTTTTGGCGCATGATAGCGCATTCGAAAGGTATCGTCAAGGAGATTCATTTTGGGGGCACTCCCCATTTTCCCAAAAAACATCGTTTAGAGCCTCAAAACGGCTTCGGAAGTTTTAAGACTCGAAAAACTGCTAAAAATAGTAAATTACCAAAATTGCTAGAAAATTGTTTTGAGCCAGTTGGAAAAGATGGGTGGCCACCGATATCCACCTGGATCAATCCTCCCTCCTTAGGAAGCAATGGTCTCCATTGCGTTGAGTTCCCCCATCATATGAGGAAATTTATGCTGAATTTGGCCCTGGGTGAGCCACTTGCCTTGGTGCAGGAGCTGCCCTGTTTTGACGACTCGATAAAGTTGGTTCCTTTGTTGTCAAGTGCCCTTGATCTGTGTGTCCACATTCTGATCATGGGATGCCTCTTATATGCAGTCGGGGTTGAGCTCTGTTGGTGTCAATTGTTCTGCTACTTTTGAGGTGTCTAATAATGGTGGGAAATAAGGGTGAAGGAGATCCACGTTGAACACTAGGTGCAGGCCAAGGAAAGGAGGAATGTTGAGCTCAAAATCATTATCCCCCACGGCCTTGGTGATGGTGTACAACCCATAACGAAGTGGGTGAAGCTTCTGATGGGGTCCTGTAAGGCGTTCTTTCTGCAAGTGCGACCAAACTTTGTCGCCCACTTGAAACTTATGTGGCACTCGATGTTGATCATGGCACTGCTTGTACTTGTCATTGGACTTTTGTAGGATATCCTGAACCTGCTGGCAGATGTGTTGGATCTGCTCAATGAATCAGGTGGATTTGTTAGCTTCAGTTGGAGCAGGAGATGAGTTGGTTGCGGTGACTGCAAGGGGAAGTGCAACATCTATGGGACCCAATGGTTGGAATCCCAACCCCACCTGAAAGGGGTTATGGCCAGTTGAGCTATGTGGGGCTTAGTTGTAGCTATGTTGGACATAGGGAAGGCTCTCACCCCATGTGCGAGGGTGCTTGGAATTATACATGTGAAGGATATGCACAGTCATTTGATTTATGACCTTGGTTTGGCCATCTGTTTGGGGGTGGAAGGTCGTGGATTTGGTGAGCTTGGTGTCCAACAGTGACCAGAGGCTCAACCATAATGTGTCGAGAAATCGACTGTCTCGATCTGAGACAATGGTTTGTGGGATTCTAAAATGTACCCATACTCATTCAAAGAAGAGCTTGGTAGTGGCCTCTGCTATGATGCTCTTCTTGCAGGCAACCAGAATCGCCATCTTAGAAAAATGATCAACAACCACAAAAACACAGTGATTTCCCCGCTTGGTGGATGGGAGGCCCAACATGTAGTCCATTGAGATGGATTCCCATGACCTGTCAGGAGTAGGAAGAGGGGTGTACATGCCCTGCTTCTTAGTGGTCAGTTTGGCAATAGCGCAGACAGTGCAGAACCTGATATACTTGTTGACCTCCTGTCGAAGTTTCTGTTAGTAGAAATGTTTATGTAGCATCGCCACTGTCTTTTCGACACCAAAGTGTCATGCCACCCGACTATAGTGGGTTTCCCAGACCAGCTTCGCTCGCTCTCTTGATGGAACGCAAAGATGGTCAAGACGACACAACAACCCATCCTGAAGATGGAAATTATCGACAACTGTGTTTGCACCCAACATTTGGTAGGTGGTGGCGAAGTCTGGGTCTATCTCATAGAGTTGGGGCCATCCAGAGGTCTCATGGTCGCAAGAGTCTAGCACCGTGGTGAGTGTCGTGACTGGCGGTCTGCTGAGGCAATCAATGACGCGATTGGTGCTACTTGTTTTATACTTGATGTTGAGGTGGAATAGCTGCAAGTATGTGGACCACTTTTAATGGCGGTCATTCTGCAATTTTCCTTTTGTCTGCATGAACTGCAGTGGTTTATGATCAATGTGGATGACTGTCTCCTTCCCAAGAATGTAATGTATCCACTGGCGACAGACTTACACAATGGAGTACATTTCTTTGTCGTAAGTAGGGTACTTACGGACAACATCTAATAGTGTCTCACTATGATAGGCCACGGGGTGGTCGTGCTGAGTGAGAACGACGCACACAACATAGTCTGAAGCATCTGTCTCGATCTCAAAGGGTTGTTGTAGGTCTGGTAGTGAAAGTACTGGGGATGAGCACAAACGTTGCTTCAAATCATCGAATGCTTGTTGTTAGGACTGGCCCCATGCAAATTTTTCCTTACCACCACCCCTGGCCATTTGATTGAGGGCCCATGCAATATGGGAGAATCCCAACATGAACCTGCGGTAGAAATTGACAAGGCCCAAAAAGATCTTAAGCTTAGTGAGTGTGGTTGGGGTTGGCCAGTCACGGATGACTTGGAGCTTGGCTGGATCCACATGTACGCCATGTTGATCAACGATGTAGCCAAGGTAATGGACCTTGTCCATGCCAAAGGATCATTTTTCCAAGTTGGCGTATAGCTTGTGCTGTCGCAGGGTGTGCAAAACCTACTGAATATGCTGCAAGTGTTCGACCCAAGTCTTGTTGTAAATGAGAATGTCATCCAGATACACCACTACAACAGTATTGGTGAATGGTCGCGAGATATCGTCCATCATCCTCATGAAAGTGGTTGGAGCATTTGTCAAACCAAATGGCATGACCAACCATTCAAAAAGGCCTTCCTTTGACTTGAAGGCGGTCTTCCATACATCTGCTTATTCTATCGGGACCTGGTGGTAGCCAGATTTCAGATCAATCTTACTGAATTATTTGGCCCCCGTGAGTTGATCAAGGAGGTCGTCGATTCGGGGAATCGGGTACCGGTTTCTGACTGTGATTTTATTCAAAGCCCGGTAATCAATGCAGAGTCACCAAGTTCCATCTTTCTTCTATACCAACACGATTGAGCTCCCCCAAGGTGATGAGTTGGGACAGATGTACCCCTTGTGGAGCAGTTCTTGGATCTATCGCTTGATCTCCTCATTCTCTAACAGAGAGTGACGATAGACTGGCCCATTGGGCAGCGGTGTGTCGGGGGTTAGATCGATGGGGTGCTTGACCTGGCAGTGCAGAGGTGCCCCGGTAGGTGAGGAGAAGATATCTGAGTATTCTTCCACGACCTTATCTACTTGCTTCTGCTCTGTGGAGAGGTTGGCCGCAGAGACCCTGGATGTGGTTGTGATCTTTCGCTTATTCTGAGAGTGAATCATGAAGAATACAAACTTCCTCATCTGAGAGATGACCTTCTTTCATTGCTTAGCATAGATCAAGGAAATAACACTAAGTGGGACTACCTTGGGTATCTTGTACAATTTCCTATTCAAAGTAATAATAACACTACGAGGCCTAGACTCATATACAACATGACATTTCCATAAATAAGGTTGGCCCAAAAGAACATCACAAACTTTGAGAGGAGAAACATCACACAATACCTCGTCTTTGAAGGGCTTGATGTTGTACGGCAATCGACGCTGTTGACTGACGTAGAGATTGCTTCTTTGGCGAAGCCATACAATGGTGTAGGGTTGTGGGTGTGGTGTTGTTGGCAGGGCCAGCCGCTTGAGGACCTCTGCTGAGATGAGGTTCTTCTGGCTACCGTTATCAACGATGAAGTGCAACGAGGTGCCTTTTACCCACATTTGTGAATGGAAGAGGCGCTCTCCTTCTTCTTGCTCGTCTGGTTCACCAGGCTAGAGCTTGGTGGTAGCAACGGTGGCACTGGGTTCCGCATCAATGATCTGTCTTCCCCTTTCTAGTTCTGGCTCAGAGTCAGAACCCACATCTGATTCAGAGGCTTTCACTTCGACCACCAACGACTGCTTTGAGCGGTAGTCAACAATGTTATGCTAAGGGATCTTATGGAAGTTGCACCACTTCCCGGTATCTTTCTTTGTCTTTTCGATGTCCTTCTTTGCTTGCGGCTTGGATTGGTTGTCCTGATATTTTCCATCTTTGCTTTGTCCTTTGTTCTATGGGTTGGGGCTGCCCTTTCCTGGCTTTTGTTGTGAGGGGTTCCCAGGCCCAAACTGTTGCGTCTTTTGTTTGAGCTTCTGCTCAATTTTGACGGCATATCGATAGTCCGTGCCCAATGATAAGATGTCCAGAAATTCCATTACGGTATGGATGTATCTATGCAGAGCACCGCGATACTTGAGCACCAAATGTCGCTCCAAATATTTGATACCCAACTTGGTGTGCAAGGTATGGAAGATATTTGTGAAATCTGGCACTGCTTGGTCTCTTTCTTGCTGAAGTGTGGTCCATTTGGTATACAAGTCATCATAACTTCTGACAGGGTAGTATTGCTCCTTAATAACATCCTTGAAGGATTCCCAGGTGATCGTGACTGTAAATAATGAGGGTTCCTTTGTTTCCTTTTTCTCACATAAAGTTTCCACCCAATCTTTGACATGGGGAGCGAATTTGAG
>SNQJ01S0112822.1:7720-28519 GCA_010110895.2 Picea sitchensis
AAATGCAACTAAACTACCATGAGAAATCAATATGAAAATGCAACAAAGCAAGATGACCTACCTACTAACCTAGGGCATGAGCCCTGAATAAGTCAAGTTCCTTTGACATAGGGTCGGATAAGAGACTCATCCACTGGCAGTGGCATCTGCATCCCATTCATAATAGACAATTAATACTCTCCTTCCTTGGACTTCTTCTTGATGATGTAAGGGACAAGCCATAGAAAATCATTCCTTTGAGTATATTTAGGCTCGTCCCTCTTCTTATCCCACATCAGTGCAAGGCTCCCCTTCACCGTCGTTAATGTAAGGTATATTCTCAATGTAAGGGTATGAGGGTGGTTTTGTATTAATCACATCCTTAATGGCCTTTTCACGTTCCTTATATTTCCTATCCTCTTCTTCCTTCAATATATTGATGGACCCAAGCTCTTTTACTTGGAATTCTGCAAGCTTTTCTTTGTATTTATATGTCTTTGGAAGCAATGTGTTTATGTAGTCTTCCTGTAGAAAAGGTAAATCTTGAGGATCATACTCAATGATCTGGTGAGGGACATCAAACTCACACTCACTATGATAATTAGGGCCAAAAATATCCATCACATGCCATGTTGGGCACAAGCCTATCTTGAAATGGTAAGGTTATTTTTGGCACAAGCACAATTTTGGAGAAGAAGGTCTATAGTGGGAAAGACCTATTTTTGGAGTGTGCGCAATCGAGGGCAAGAAAGCAGCATGCAAAAAAAGAAGGAAAATAAGCATGCATGAGAAAAAGCAACATGGCGTGCAGGCAGATAAACCTAACCATGTTAGGGTTAGGGTTTTTGATAAAGATTATAATGACTATAAGCCTGAAAACTAGTATAAATGAGAACCTAAGAGGTACAGGTCAGGTTTTTTTCAATAATTGTTCAGCGGTTGTAAGTTCGGAGTTGTTATAGAGGGTAAGTAGTTATTATGATTGTAAGAAGGTGATAGAAGAGTCAAGCAACCCAGATTTTGAGGGTTAGGTCACAGGCTGAGGGGCCTGGTGTGATCTAGTCCACCTCATAGAGGGTCTTGAACCTCTTCATGCTTTAATGAAGAAAGATGCAATGCGCACAACACAATATGTTGCAGCAGACCTAATAAAAGAGCAGAGAATCCAAATCTTTGTGGACGTAGCCTAGGAGGGGGTGAACCATGGTAAAACATGTGTTATCTGTGATGTTTCTTGCATGTTTACTTTCTTTCAGTGATTAGTTTATGAATGAATGGTTAAGCTAGATAGATTAGAATGCATGCATGGGCCTAAAAGATGAATGAATCCTAGGAATATTGAATGTATAATATTATGAATGCATGAAGAAGGTTGAATACACTCTCAAATCCCCATTCATTTCTAGACTGAAAACACTTGAGCATTGCAGTCACCCATAAAGTTATCTCAGGTGAGGCTATGTAGTGCACTATGTGCGTTGTGTTGCTTTCTGGTTTACCAGGAGGGCCGATAGTTTTAGAGGGTTTTGTTGGAAACATTTTGAGATTTGAACCTGGGTCAAACCTAGAAGTATAAGTGAGAGATAATAAACCCAACAAATGGTTATGTTGTCGGCTGGGACTACATAGGATTGAGTGAACGAGATCCGTGGAAGATTCGCTCAGAGAATGAAAGTATAGAAGGGAATGTTCAGGCCATGGAATCTAATGAAGTCAAAGATCGAAAGATGGTTGAAAATAAAGGAACTTGAGTTTGTGCAGAAGGATAGCATAAACCCTAAGTTAACACTGCACACATATCTTGACAAATACATGTTTAACGACTTGCATGAGGTTTTTTTCTGTGATTTCCTGCATGTGTTGTAGGAGTGGATATTGAGGTTAAAAGACAACCACCCAACAAATCGAATTAGACAACTGGAGTGGAATCATGTGGAGATCGCGCAGTTACAACAAGTTAACAACAAATTTACGTGCACAGTAGATTTCTGGTTAGATAGTATTGTTGCATTTTTCATCACCAAATTTCCAGTAGATACCGCAAAGTCTTACTGCGCAGCAGAGCAAGATTTTCAAAAAGGACCCAGGGGTAGGTATATCAGATCATTGTATACTTCAATCAATATTTTATTGTATAACAACGGTGTGATGACCATGGAATCAAACAACTAAACTTCCCTGCGTGCATGGGGGAAGGGGGGAATCACTGACACGAGCTAGAGAAATGGAGGAAGAGATGGATAAGGGAAAGAAGAAGGAGGCCATGGACCCAATCATGATGGAAGAAGACTCGATAAAGAAAATAATGACAACAGCTAGAAAGATGCGCAGTGGAGCACCCTACCAATATGAGATGAATAACAAGAAGAGAGACATAGTTGATAGAGAGGGCTTGGAAAGTGATGAAGAAGAGGTAGAGGATCTTCGAGCTGTGGAGCAGATTGAGGAAATCCTGCACGCAAAATATGAAAGGAAAACAAGAGGTCCAAGGGTAGGAATAGAAGGAAAAAAATCTAATCCAGATCACCATCAATGTGGAACCTACAACCCCATGTGCGACTAGTACAACAGAAAGAACACCAATGTCTAGAAAACCAAATTTTAGTGGAAGAAGAACGATAGGACAAGGATCGAGTCAAGGAACATCAACTGGGGTAACCAGTTCAGGAAGTATTAGTCAAAGATCTACATCACGCGGAGGTAGTAGTTCAACACAGTTCAGAATGGCAGAACATGATCCCTCAATCAGGTTGCCAGAATTTCAAGGAGAGGCATCAGAGGACCTTGAAAAGCACGTATTCATCTACAAGAAGATTTGGAAAACAAAGTAGATCACAGACAAGGATACAAAACTTGCGCAATTATCTATCACGCTAAGAGACTGTGCACTAGACTGGTATATGAGACTAGATGTAAACAATCCAGTAGGAACAACAAGGACTATTGCAGACATGGAAAGACTATTGATAAATGAATTTCAAAAGTCTAGCTCAGAAGATCAGTATATGAATGAAATGATTGAAATTAGGAAAAAATTAGGCAAGTCTGTTTGGGAAATTGATCATAGGTTCAAACGGTTGAAAGGTAAGTTGAAGTATGCAATTACTAACATGCAACATAGGCACTTGTTTGTGAACTCACTGTTACCACATTTGAAACACCCTTTAAGACAACAAAAGTCTCAAGCTCAGGCATAGGCTATGCAGGAAGCATTACAACTGGAAGAAAATGAGTATCATAAGATAGATCCAACAATAGAGGAGTTGAAGGAGGATCTGAAGAACCTAACATTTCAACTTAACCAGAATAAAGGAACAGAGAAAATAGATTTTTTTTGGTATATCACATGCATGACAAAAGGACACCATAAGAATGAATGTCTAACTTTCGCGCAATACATGGAAACTGGAGTACTAAACCCTTTTCCAATAGGAGGACCATGGTGCGAGATCTGTAAGATGCATGGGCATGATCCATATCATTTTCCAATGATGCAAAAGTATCAGACATTACCCAAAACTTCATACTGTAACTTTTTCAAGTCAATAGGTCATGATGATAAATATTGTAGGACGATGGAGCTAATGAGAGAAAGAACTTCAAATACTTATAAGGTGCAAGCAGAAATGATGACAAGGAAAGTTGCACCTCAATTAAACTAGGTATCACCTCCATACAATAATGCGCAACAACAATATAACACTGTGCAACCGCAATACAATAATGCGCAGCCACAGTATAACCCCACATAGTACAATCAGGTACCTCAGTACAATGCACGACGAGGAGACTGGGATGGATACAGAGGTGGAGGACGAGGTAGAGGAGGATTTGGACAAGGCATAGGTCTAGTAGTGTTTCACAATTTCCAACAGCCAGGACATTATGCAAGGGAATGTCCACTTCCACCAGCGACATGCATGTATTGTCGCGGAACAGACCATGACACAGAAGATTGTCTGACACTCTTAGGAAAAATTCCAGAAAAGAGGAACAAGAACAACCAGAATGTACAATGGATTTCTATAGAAGCCAAGGATGATGGAAGAAACATCAATATAGTCACTCGAGGAGGAGCTAAGATAGGAGCCGACGTAATAAGACAAGATCCAGCACAACACCAATGGGTGAAGAAGAATATTGACCCATAGAAGTAGTTTGATGCACAAAAAGAAAAGGAAACATTCAAGGAGGAAAGACAAGAGTTTCTCAACCAAAATGTTGCTTCTACATCAGTCGCGCAACACACTTAGAATGTACCAATGTACAAAATTCACTTCTCAATGGACCACACCAGTGAAGCATAACCTTTAGAGCAAGTAACATAAAAACGTTTTTGCAATCTTATGTTAAGGTATTAAAGGATCTTACAAAATCTGCTAGAAATATGTAACACAGAGGTAGAAGGGAAATTAGAGCAGAAAACAGTCAATCATCTCCATACAAGAAGAAGGACAAGAAGATAATTCAGATTAAATGCTAATATTGGAGATTTCAATATGGGGGATATTATACTAGCCTTAGGCTCTGAAGTAAATGTATTACCTAAGAAGACATGGTAGTGTATGGGAGAACCCACATTAGGCTATTCACATGTCCAATTGAAATTAGCAAATCAACACAGAGTGTTACCAATTGGAAGGCTTAAAGGTGTGGCAATAGATTTGGATGGAGTGTGCACTATGGCAGATTTCGAAGTAATAGAGATAGTAGATGGCACAACACCTTATCCAACATTGCTTGGATTGGATTGGGCATTTGATAACTAGGCCATAATCAACCTCAAGACAAGGAAAATGACATTTGAATCAGGTGCATATAGAGTCATTGCACNAATTTAAAAAATAAAATATATTAATTTTAAAAAATAAATTAAAAAAATATAAATATAAGATTTTTGAAATTTATTTATTTTTAATATTAATTAAATAATTATTAATATAAATGGTAATTTTCAAATTTATATTATACTAATTAATGTAGCTAATAAACTTTGATTTATTTACTAGATCTAAAATCCATGTAAACATATGATAATGAAAAATAACTATTTTGTATTGCTTCTTCATCCAAATTATTATAATGGAAATTCAACCCCTTATAACTACTATCTGAAATTTTCGAAAAGTGATAAGTATGATCGAGAATGGTACGATGACTTATTGATGACACCTCCCAGTAGAAAACCTTTCCCCAAGGATGACCACTTGTTAGGGCACGATGTCAATCACCAAGGGGGAAAGGGGCAAAGAGCATAATTTCCAAGCAACCGTTATATAATCAAAAGAAGCTTTAAATGCAACATATTCAAATGCCTCATGTATTAAAGTGACACTTACCACAATACCTGACTTGTACCTCACGGAGAAAGACCCACTGTCTTCCAGAAACATACTGATGTGGTGAATGCCATCATGACGAACCAGAGAAGTATGGTGGTGAAGTGGGTCTTCATCTGTGTAACTAGACATCACAAGTCAATCCATCCCTCGACACTTCATGTCTGCATCCTAAGGGCCTTGAGACATCATCTCCTTAGTTATCCCTAGAAATGGGGGATAACATCTGGATCCTACTTGGGGACATGTACTCATCGCAGAGTGCATGAGAACCCCAACATCTCTTGGTTAGACCTATGCCTCCACACACTGAAACAACAAACTGTAAAATCTAGGGTGGCTCACTCACCCTTTGTTCATATAATCAAAATCTAAAACTTCAAAATAGACAACTAATCTAGAAAATAAAATTTTGCATTTTTTTTCATATAATATGATGAAAAAAAAGTATGTAAATCAATAATGCTAGAGAAAAATGAAATGCAACTAAACTACCATGAGAAATCAATATGAAAATGCAACAAAGCAAGATGACCTACCTACTAACCTAGGGCCTAAGCCCTGAATAAGTCAAGTTCCTTTGACATAGGGTCAGAGAAGAGACTCATCCACTAGAAGTGGCATCTGCCTCCCATTCATAATAAACAATTAATACTCTCCTTCCTTGGACTTCTTCTTGATGATGTAAGGGACAAACCATAGAAAATCATTCCTTTGATTATATTTAGGCTCGTCCCTCTTCTTATCCCACATCAGTGCAAGGCTCCCTTCACTGTCATTAATGTAAGGTATATTCTCAATGTAAGGGTATGAGGGTGGTTTTGTATTAATCACATCCTTAATGGCCTTTTCACGTTCCTTATATTTCTTATCCTCTTCTTCCTTTAATATATTGATGGACCCAAGCTCCTTTCCTTGGAATTCTGCAAGCTTTTCTTTGTATTTATATGTCTTTGGAAGCAATGTGTCTATGAAGTCTTCCTATAGAAAAGGCAAATCTTGAGGATCATACTCAATGATCTAGCGAGGGACATCAAACTCACACTCACTATGATAATTAGGGCCAAAAATATCCATCACATGCCATGTTGGGCGCAGGCCTATCTTGAAATGGTAAGGTTATTTTTGGCGCAAGCACAATTTTGGAGAAGAAGGTCTATAGTTGGAATGACCTAATTTTGGAAAGAAGACCTAATTTTGGAGTGTGCTCAATCGAGGGCAAGAAAGTAGCATGCAAAAAAAGAAGGAAAATAAGAATGCATGAGGAAAAACAATGTGGCGTGCAGGCAGATAAACCTAACCATGTTAGGGTTAGGGTTTTTGATAAAGATTGTAACGACTATAAGCCTGAAAACTAGTATAAATAAGAACCTAAGAGGTATAGGTCGGGTTTTTTTCAATAATTGTTTAGCGGCTGTAAGTTCGGAGTTGTTATAGAGGGTAAGTAGCTATTATGATTGTAAGAAGGTGATAGAAGAGTCAAGCAACCCAGATTTTGAGGGTTAGGTCACAAGCTGAGGGGCCTGGTGTGATCTAGTCCGCCTCATAGAGGGTCTTGAACCTCTTCATG
The DNA here is from genome assembly GCA_010110895.2 of Picea sitchensis. NCBI lineage: Eukaryota > Viridiplantae > Streptophyta > Pinopsida > Pinales > Pinaceae > Picea > Picea sitchensis. The sequence goes on from SNQJ01S0112822.1 coordinate 14,609, forward strand.
CTTGTATGAATAAAGATGCAATGTGCACAACGCTATATTTTGCAGTAGACCTAATAAAAGAGCAGAGAATCCAAATCTTTGTGGACGTAGCCTAGGAGGGGGTGAACCATGGTAAAACATGTGTTATTTGTGATGTTTCTTGCATGTTTACTTTCTTTCAATGATTAGTTTATGAATGAATGGTTAAGCTAGATATATTAGAATGCATGCATGGGCCTAAAAGATGAATGAATCCTAGGAATATTGAATGTATAATATGATGAATGCATGAAGAAGGTTGAATACACTCCCAGATCCCCACTCATTTCTAAACTACAAACACTTGAGCATTGCAGTCACCCATAAAGTTATCTCGGGTGAGACTGTGCAGTGCACTATGTGTGTTGTGTTGCCTTCTGGTTTACCAGGAGGGCCAATAGTTTTAGAGGGTTTTGTTGGAAACATTTTGAGATTCGAACTTGGGTCAAACCTAGAAGTATAAGTGAGAGATAATAAACCCAACAAATGGTTATGTTTCTGGCTGGGACTGCATAGGATTGAGTGAACGAGATCCGTGGAAGATTCGCTCAGAGAATGAAAGTATAGAAGGGAATGTTCAAGCCATGGAATCCAACGAAGTCGAAGATTGAAAGATGGTTGAAAACAAAGGAACTTGAGTTTGTGCAGAAGGATAGCACAAACCCTAAGTTAACACCGCACACATATCTTGACAAATACATGTTTAGCGACTTGCATGAGGTATTTTTCTGTGATTTCCCGCATGTGTTGCAGGAGTAGATATTGAGGTTAAAAGAAAACCACCCAACAAATCGAATTAGACAACTGGAGTGGAATCATGTGGAGATCGCGCAGTTACAACAAGTTAACAATAAATTTACACGCGCGGTATATTTTTGGTTAGATAGTATTGTTGCAGGTTTTATCACCGAATTTGCAGTAGATACCGCGAAGTCTTACAATGCAGTAGAGCAAGATTTTCTAAAAGGACCCAAAGGTAGGTATCTCAAATCATTGTATACTTCAATCAATATTTTATTGTATAACAACGGTGTGATGACCATGGAATCAAACAACTAAACTTCCCTGTGTGCATGGGGGAAGGGGGGAATCACTGACACGAGCTAGAGAAATGGAGGAAGAGATGGATAAGGGAAAGAAGAAGGAGACCATGGACCCAATCATGATGGATGAAGACTCGATAAAGAAAATAATGACAACAGCTGGAAAGATGTGCAGTGGATCATCCTACCAATATGAGATGAATAACAAGAAGAGAGACATAGTTGATAGAGAGGGCTTGGAAAGTGATGAAGAAGAGGTAGAGGATCTTCAAGATGTGGAGTATATTGAGGAAATCCCGCGCGCAAAATATGAAAGGAAAACAAGAGGTCCAAGGGTAGGAATAGAAGGAAAAAAATCTAATCCAGATCACCGTCAATGTGGAACCTACAACCCCATGTGAGACTAGTACAACAAAAAGAACACCAACGTCTAGAAAAACAAATTTTACTGGAAGAAGAATGACAGTTCAAGGATCCAGTCAAGGAACATCAACTGGGGTAACCATTTCAGGAAGTATTAGTCAAATATCTACATCACGCGGAGGTAGTAGTTCAACACAGTTCAGAATGGAAGGACACGATCTCACGAACAGGTTACCAGAATTTCAAGGAGAGGCATCAGAGGACCCTCAAAAGAACATATTCATCTACAAGAAGATTTGGGAAAGAAAGTAGATCACAAACAAGGATACAAAACTTGCACAGTTATCTATCACGCTAAGAGACTGTGAACTAGATTGGTATATGAGACTAGATGTAAACAATCCAGTAGGAACAACAAGGACTATTGCAGACATGGAAAGACTATTGATAAATGAATTTCAAAAGCCTAGCTCAGAAGATCAGTATATGAATGAAATGATTGAAATCGTGAAAAAATCAGGCGAGTCTATTTGGGAAATTGATCATAGGTTCAAACGGTTGAAAGGTAAGTTGAAGTATGCAATTACTAACATGCAACATAGGCACTTATTTGTGAACTCACTGTTACCACATTTTAAATACCCTTTAAGACAACAAAAGTTCCAAACTCAGGCATAGGCTCTGCAGGAAGCATTACAACTGGAAGAAAATAAGTATCATAAGATAGATCCAATAATAGAGGAGTTGAAGGAGGATCTGAAGAACCTAACATTTCAACTTAACCGGAATAAGGGAAAAGAGAAAATAATTTTTTTTTGGTATATCACATGCATGATAGAAGGACACCATAAGAATGAATGTCTAACTTTCGCGCAATACATGGAAACTGGAGTACTAAACCCTTTTCCAATAGGAGGACCATGGTGCGAGATCTGTAAGATGCATGGGCATGATCCATATCATTTTCCAATGATGCAAAAGTATCAGACATTACCGAAAACTTCATACTGCAACTTTTTCAAGTCAATAGGTCATGATGATAAATATTGTAGGACGATGGAGCTAATGAGAGAAAGAACTTCAGATACTTATAAGGTGTAAGCAGAAATGATGACAGGGCAAGTTGCACCTCAATTCAACCAGGTATCACCTCCATACAATAATGCGTAGCAACAGTATAACATTGTGCAACCACAATACAATAATGTGTAGCCACAGTATAACCCCGCATAGTACAATCGGGTACCTCAGTACAACACACTGCGAGGAGACCGGGATGGATACAGAGGTGGAGGATGAGGTAGAGGAGGATTTGGACGAGGCATAGGTCCAGTAGTGTGTCACAATTTTGAACAACCAGGACATCATGCAAGGGAATGTCCACTTCCACCAGCGACATGCATGTATTGTCGCGCAACAGACCATGACACAGAAGACTGTCCGACACTCTTAGGAAAAATTCAAGAAAAGAGGAACAAGAACAACCAGAATGTACAGTGGATTTCTACAGAAGCCAAGGATGATGGAAGAAACATCAATATAGTCACTCGAGGAGGAGCTAATATAGGAGCCGACGTAATAAGACAAGATCCAACACAACACCAATGGGTGAAGAAGAATACTGACCCATAGAAGTAGTTTGATGCATGAAAAGAAAATGAAACATTCAAGGAGGAAAGACAGGAGTTTCTCAACCAAAATGTTGCTTCTACATCAGTCGTGCAACACACTCAGAACGTACCAATGTACAAAATTCACTGCTCAATGGACCACACCAGTGAAGCACAACCTTTAGAGCAAGTAAGTAACATAAAAACGTTTTTGCGATCTTGAGTTAAGGTATTAAAGGATCTTACAAAATCTGCTAGAAATATGTAACAAAGAGGTAGAAGGGAAATTAGAGTAGAAAACCGTCAATCATCTCCATACAAGAAGAAGGACAAGAAGATAATTTAGATTAAATGCTAATATTAGAGATTTCAATATGGGGGATATTATACTAGACTTGGGCTCTGAAGTAAATGTATTACCTAAGAAGACATGGTAGTGTATGGGAGAACCCACATTAGGCTATTCACATGTCCAATTGAAATTAGAAAACCAACATAAAGTGTTACCAATTGGAAGGCTTAAAGGTGTGACAATAGATTTGGATGGAGTGTGCACTATGGCAGATTTCAAAGTAATAGAGATAGTAGATGGCACAACACCTTATCCAACATTCCTTGGATTGGATTGGGAATTTGATAACTAGGCCATAATCAACCTGAAGACAAGGAAAATGACATTTGAATCAGGTGAATATAGAGTCATTGCACCATTATATCCTTCAGAAGGAGAAATGTTTGTAGAACCCACCTATTTGGATTTGGAGGAAATAAAGAAATTGTACAGAACCACCGCGCACGAAGAATATTATGTTAACCCAACTGCAAATGGGGTACTTAGTTGGAGAAAATCACATCATGTGGTTCTAACTCAGATATAGGTTTGTAGAATTGGCAACAACGATTACATGAAGTTTCCACAAGAAGGTGCGCAAGAATAGACTGCGCAATAAGATGGGTTGGTACATATATAAGAGAACCTCCCAGTTTTCATGGGGTAAATGACTTAGAAGAATTTCTAACAAAATATGAAGAGGAATTTCTAGAGAATCAGAGGCTCTTAGCCCTAGATATTGCACTCAAGGCCACACCTGCAAGATGGTGGGGTGCACACAAAGAAACAGTTCAGGACTGGTACCAATGTAAACGGTTAATGTGCATTAGATTCGGTGCAGAACAAGGGAGAAATCAAAGGCAGAGGTATGATGGGAAAGGAACACCAACAGAACACTTGGAGAAGTACATAACACAATGGAGGATGACACCACCAGAAGAATGGCCTCATCACTTCATCCATACATTGGAAGGAATCCCAAAGAACTGGTATGTAGACCAGGAGATGCGCAGAGACATTACAGAATGGACAACATTACAACAAAACTTTGTAGTAACTTTCTCATTTGAACATGAGAACCCCAACATTGATTCAACGTTGAATCAGATAAGAGGAGTGATATTTATTGATGAACCATAGGTTGAACTCATGACAAAATACCAACAACAAAATAGACAGACAATCAAATAACTACTTCCATGCTATCATGTTGAAGAGGAAGCACCAAATGAAGATGACCTACGCAACATTCAGATTACATAAATTGAAGGAGAAAGAGAGGTAGAAGGTCCATATCTAGAGTCAGAAGTATTTTTTTCACCAATCAAAGTGAAGAAAGTCAACATTGGGACAACTGATAATCCCAAAATGGCTAGTATTGGAGACTATTGGGATGAACAAACAATAGAAAGAATAACAAAGTTATTGCTCTAATATAGTGGCATGTTCCCAATGACCTTTATAGAGATGAAATGCATAACATGAGAGATAGGAGAGATGAAAATGCCTCTCAAACCTGAGGCAAGACCTGTCAGACAGATACCTTACATACTGAATCCAGTATATAAGTAGAAAGTGAAAGAAGAAATTGATAGAATGTTGGAAGCTAGTATTATAGAACCAATAGAGGAATCTGAATCGATAAGTCCTATGGTAGTCAACGAAAATAAACAATGGGGGATAAGGATTTGTGTAGATATGAGGAAACTTAATGATGCTTTCCTACATGACCATTTTCCTACCCCTTTCACAGATGAAGTTTTAGAGAATGTGAGAGGGGAGGAAGCATATTCATTTACAAATGGATTCTCAAGTTACCATCAGATCAAAATAGCTCCATAGGATAGGTATAAGACTACTTTTTCTATATAATGGGGATCCTACCAATATACAGTCATGCCTTTTGGGATGAAGAATGCACCAACCATATTTTCAAGAGTAGTCATAGTTGCTTTTAAGGAATTCATACAACACTTTCTAGAAGTATATCTGGATGAATGGACTATATATAGTTTGCTAAAGGATCATGTAGAAGTGTTAAGACTCATGTTGGAAAGATGCAGTCAATGTAAGATATCATTGAATATCAAGAAATGCATTTTCGGGACACCTTTTGGAATGTTGTTGGGACATATAGTCTGTAAACAAGGATTATTAGCGGATCCTGCTAAGATACAGTCATTGTAAATCTACCACCACCAAAATTAGTGAGTCGGTTGAGAGAAGCACTAGGACATACAGGCTATTATAGAAAATTTATAAAAGGGTATGCGCAGATTACTACGCCAATGGAAAAACTGTTAAAAAAGGATGTTAGATTCTAGTGGAATGAGGAATGTCAACAAGGGTTGGACACCTTAAAAGAAAAAATGGTCACAACACATATCCTAGTATTCCCAGATTGGGAAAATACATTTCATGTGCATGTAGATGTATCATCCATAACACTTGGTGCAATTCTGGCAAAACCAGGAGCAAGAGACTTAGACCACCCTATAGCCTTTGCAAGCAGAAAGTTGTCAGACTCAGAGAAAAACTACAACACCACAGAAAGAGAAGGCCTAGCAATGGTATATGAATTGTAGAAGTTCATGCACTACTTACTAGGTAAACACTTTAAAATGTTCACAAACCATTCTACCCTCAAATATCTAGTCAACAAGCCAGTGTTGGGGGGGGGAAGGATATGTAGATGGCTATTGTTATTCCAAGAATTTGATTTCAAAGTGACAATCAAACCAGGGAAGTTGAATGTAGGACCTAATCACATGTCAAGGGTAACTAATGGAGAAGAACCTACTAACTTGGAAGACAACTTCCCTAATGCACAACTATTTTCAGTACAAGTAGTTGATGAATACTTTGTTGATATTATTGAATAATTAAGTGGATTTTGCCACAAGAGTTAATCACTGCGCAAAAGAAAAATATAGTAGTCAGAGTTGCAAACTATCAACTTATTGTAAGACACTTATACAAGATGGGCGCATATAGCATTTTGAGAAGGTGTGTATTAGATCATGAAAGACCTAGAATTTTGGCATAAGCTCATGAAGGTATAGCTGGAGGACACTATGCAAGAAAATCTATCGCGCAGAAGGTGTTGGCATAGGGGAAGAGCCAGGGTTCAACTCTAACAACGCACCGACAAACCCTAACTACTGGCCCTTTCGGCAACACCTATGAAGCAGATGAATTCTCACTCGAAGTAGCAATAGGGGGGTTACAAGACACATGTGTCTACAAACAGAGGAAATGCAAAGTGAATCCAAAACAATAACGCAAGACAACCTAGAGATTCCTTAACAGTCTCATACATAGCTTCACAATTTTATCTATGTCTCGTATCTTTAACAAGGGAACCCGAAAATGAAATAATAATATACAGACATAAAATAACACATCATCAACCACAAAGGACAACAAGATGTACGTGGTTCACCCTCTCCCTAGGGCTACGTCCACAGAACTACGTTTCTTGATATATTAGATGAAAACATACAGTTCTTTCTGCACACTTAGCTGCATATATCTCTCTTTCTCTCTTGTTCTCTCTTTCTCCCCTCCCTGTGCACCCAGCTGCAAGGTAGATCTTCGCACCCAGCTGAAGATCCACAATACAATCACTTCTATCTCTCAATATTTCTTACTACCAACAACAACCAATGTCGAAAAACCACCAACATTAACCAACCCTCCCGACTCTTCTAGACCTTTATTTATACATTACATGATTCTTAGACAACCTTAGACCAAATCCTAGGTGTCAAAATCCTAGATCCAAAACCCTAGGTCCACGTGACCTGCATTTTAAGGGCTTCGCCAACCTGTTCTTCCTTCTTTTCCACAAAGTGCTCCAAAGAAGTGCATTTTAAGGGCTTCGCCAACCTGTTCTTCCTTCTTTTCCACGAAGTGCATTTTAAGGGCTTCGCCAACCCTAGGTCCACGAAGTGCATTTTAAGGGCTTCGCCAACCTGTTCTTCCTTCTTTTCCACGAAGTGCTCATCTGTTAATGTTTTGATAGATGACACACCGAGTCTTACGGACATTGCAGTTTCTGTAATTAGTGAAACCTCTGCAATCCCTCTAATGGTCCGCCTTCTAAGATTGGGTTCTACTTCACCTAAATGCAAGGAGAATTGTGTGGTTGTTTTGGAAGTGACAAAATTGTACCCTTGTCAATTATTTAGATCATGAGTTGGATTTCACTAACATCATATTGACAGAAAAAACCAATTTATAACTTGCTACTGAACCATATAACATATGCCACTCTGCTGGCCACATGTTCATTGCCCAAAAACCATGAAAATACAAAACTGTTAAAATATTCATTACCCAAAACCCCAAGAAAATACACAGTTGTCAGATAAAATGTTACTTCGAAACTCACCAGTATTGAAGTATTGGCCAACATAATAACAACATCACAGCTATTTACATTATTAGAGAGCCACAAAATAAATTAAACATAATTGTGGAGGCGGAATTGTTGACTTGCCGTCGCTAAAATTTGTCACGACTTTATCCGTAAATCCACAGGTTTTGCTGCAAGTTCTGCACATATATACAGATGAATATTTAGAAAGATCCCGAGTACTCGCTTTCATAATACGTTAAGTGGTTGAGATCAATCTATCCGAATTGCAAACATGGGGAGTTGCGTTTCTTCAATTGCCACTTCTTCTGTGCCAGCCACTGCAAAGCTTACAGGGTTTTGCTATCCTTGTGTTGTTTGATACAAAATATCAATAAACCTTTTGAAAATTAATTATTTAAAAAATAAAAAAATATAATATAAACAAAAGATAAGGATACATATAATTTCCAAAGTTTTAGACACTTTTCTTACAATGATCCATTTATATGCGTGATACAAAATGATATATGAATAAACATGTATATGTTTTGTTGGTGTACTGTTTTGATTCAAGTTATAATATTGATTTATGTGTTGATGTTAAATATATTATTTTATTTTTATAATGGTTATACATGTTATTTGTAGTGTTTTATTGAAAGTCAATTATATATTTTTAACTTTTTTATACACTTAAATATTTAAAATATTATTTGTTTTAATAATTGTTTTAATTTTTTAATTAAAATATTATTTATTTTGAAAAATAAATTTTAAAAATAAAATATATTAATTTAAAAAAATAAACTTAAAAAATATAAATATAAGTTTTTTGAATTTATTTATTTTTAATATTAATTAAATAACTATTAATATAAATGGTAATTTTCAAATTTATATTATACTAATTAATGTAGCTAATAAACTTTGATTTATTTACTAGATCTAAAACCCATGCAAATATATGAAAATGGAAAATAACTATTTTTTATTTCTTCTCCATTCAAATTATTACAATGTAAATTCAACCCCTTATAACTACTATTTGAAATTTTCGAAAAGTGATAAGTATGATCGAGAATGGTATGATGACTTATCGATGACACCTCCTAGTAGAAAACATTTCCCCAAGGATGACCTTGCTAGGGCACGATGTCAACCGCCAAGGTGAAAAGGGGCAAAGAGCATAATTTCCAAGCAAACGTTATATAATCAAAAGCAACTTTAAATGCAACATATTCAAATGCCTCATGTATTAAAGTGACACTTACCACAATATCTTACTTGTACCTCATGGAGAAAGACCCACTGTCTTCTAGAAACACACTGATGTGGTGAATGCCATCATGACGAACCAGAGAAGTATGGTGGTGAAGTGGGTCTTCATCTGTGTAACTGGACATCACAAGTCAATCCATCCCTCAACACTTCATGTCTGCATCCTAAGGGCCTTGAGACATCATCTCCTTAGTTATCCCTAGAAATGGGGGATAACATATGGATCCTACTTGGGGACATGTACTCATCGCAGAGTGCATGGGAACCTTAACATATCCTGGTTAGAACTATGCCTACACACACTGAAACAAAAAACTGTAAAATCTAGGGTGGCTCACTCACCCTTTTCTCATATAATCAAAATCTAAAACTTCAAAATAGACAACTAATCTAGAAAATAAAATTTTGCATTTTTTTTCATATAATATGATGAAAGAAAAGTATGTAAATCAATAATGCAAGTAGAGAAAAATGAAAATCATAAATTAAATGCAACTAAACTACCATGAGAAATCAATATGAAAATGCAACAAAGCAAGATGACCTACCTACTAACCTAGGGCATGAGCCCTGAATAAGTCAAGTTCCTTTGACATAGGGTCGGATAAGAGACTCATCCACTGGCAGTGGCATCTGCATCCCATTCATAATAGACAATTAATACTCTCCTTCCTTGGACTTCTTCTTGATGATGTAAGGGACAAGCCATAGAAAATCATTCCTTTGAGTATATTTAGGCTCGTCCCTCTTCTTATCCCACATCAGTGCAAGGCTCCCCTTCACCGTCGTTAATGTAAGGTATATTCTCAATGTAAGGGTATGAGGGTGGTTTTGTATTAATCACATCCTTAATGGCCTTTTCACGTTCCTTATATTTCCTATCCTCTTCTTCCTTCAATATATTGATGGACCCAAGCTCTTTTACTTGGAATTCTGCAAGCTTTTCTTTGTATTTATATGTCTTTGGAAGCAATGTGTTTATGTAGTCTTCCTGTAGAAAAGGTAAATCTTGAGGATCATACTCAATGATCTGGTGAGGGACATCAAACTCACACTCACTATGATAATTAGGGCCAAAAATATCCATCACATGCCATGTTGGGCACAAGCCTATCTTGAAATGGTAAGGTTATTTTTGGCACAAGCACAATTTTGGAGAAGAAGGTCTATAGTGGGAAAGACCTATTTTTGGAGTGTGCGCAATCGAGGGCAAGAAAGCAGCATGCAAAAAAAGAAGGAAAATAAGCATGCATGAGAAAAAGCAACATGGCGTGCAGGCAGATAAACCTAACCATGTTAGGGTTAGGGTTTTTGATAAAGATTATAATGACTATAAGCCTGAAAACTAGTATAAATGAGAACCTAAGAGGTACAGGTCAGGTTTTTTTCAATAATTGTTCAGCGGTTGTAAGTTCGGAGTTGTTATAGAGGGTAAGTAGTTATTATGATTGTAAGAAGGTGATAGAAGAGTCAAGCAACCCAGATTTTGAGGGTTAGGTCACAGGCTGAGGGGCCTGGTGTGATCTAGTCCACCTCATAGAGGGTCTTGAACCTCTTCATGCTTTAATGAAGAAAGATGCAATGCGCACAACACAATATGTTGCAGCAGACCTAATAAAAGAGCAGAGAATCCAAATCTTTGTGGACGTAGCCTAGGAGGGGGTGAACCATGGTAAAACATGTGTTATCTGTGATGTTTCTTGCATGTTTACTTTCTTTCAGTGATTAGTTTATGAATGAATGGTTAAGCTAGATAGATTAGAATGCATGCATGGGCCTAAAAGATGAATGAATCCTAGGAATATTGAATGTATAATATTATGAATGCATGAAGAAGGTTGAATACACTCTCAAATCCCCATTCATTTCTAGACTGAAAACACTTGAGCATTGCAGTCACCCATAAAGTTATCTCAGGTGAGGCTATGTAGTGCACTATGTGCGTTGTGTTGCTTTCTGGTTTACCAGGAGGGCCGATAGTTTTAGAGGGTTTTGTTGGAAACATTTTGAGATTTGAACCTGGGTCAAACCTAGAAGTATAAGTGAGAGATAATAAACCCAACAAATGGTTATGTTGTCGGCTGGGACTACATAGGATTGAGTGAACGAGATCCGTGGAAGATTCGCTCAGAGAATGAAAGTATAGAAGGGAATGTTCAGGCCATGGAATCTAATGAAGTCAAAGATCGAAAGATGGTTGAAAATAAAGGAACTTGAGTTTGTGCAGAAGGATAGCATAAACCCTAAGTTAACACTGCACACATATCTTGACAAATACATGTTTAACGACTTGCATGAGGTTTTTTTCTGTGATTTCCTGCATGTGTTGTAGGAGTGGATATTGAGGTTAAAAGACAACCACCCAACAAATCGAATTAGACAACTGGAGTGGAATCATGTGGAGATCGCGCAGTTACAACAAGTTAACAACAAATTTACGTGCACAGTAGATTTCTGGTTAGATAGTATTGTTGCATTTTTCATCACCAAATTTCCAGTAGATACCGCAAAGTCTTACTGCGCAGCAGAGCAAGATTTTCAAAAAGGACCCAGGGGTAGGTATATCAGATCATTGTATACTTCAATCAATATTTTATTGTATAACAACGGTGTGATGACCATGGAATCAAACAACTAAACTTCCCTGCGTGCATGGGGGAAGGGGGGAATCACTGACACGAGCTAGAGAAATGGAGGAAGAGATGGATAAGGGAAAGAAGAAGGAGGCCATGGACCCAATCATGATGGAAGAAGACTCGATAAAGAAAATAATGACAACAGCTAGAAAGATGCGCAGTGGAGCACCCTACCAATATGAGATGAATAACAAGAAGAGAGACATAGTTGATAGAGAGGGCTTGGAAAGTGATGAAGAAGAGGTAGAGGATCTTCGAGCTGTGGAGCAGATTGAGGAAATCCTGCACGCAAAATATGAAAGGAAAACAAGAGGTCCAAGGGTAGGAATAGAAGGAAAAAAATCTAATCCAGATCACCATCAATGTGGAACCTACAACCCCATGTGCGACTAGTACAACAGAAAGAACACCAATGTCTAGAAAACCAAATTTTAGTGGAAGAAGAACGATAGGACAAGGATCGAGTCAAGGAACATCAACTGGGGTAACCAGTTCAGGAAGTATTAGTCAAAGATCTACATCACGCGGAGGTAGTAGTTCAACACAGTTCAGAATGGCAGAACATGATCCCTCAATCAGGTTGCCAGAATTTCAAGGAGAGGCATCAGAGGACCTTGAAAAGCACGTATTCATCTACAAGAAGATTTGGAAAACAAAGTAGATCACAGACAAGGATACAAAACTTGCGCAATTATCTATCACGCTAAGAGACTGTGCACTAGACTGGTATATGAGACTAGATGTAAACAATCCAGTAGGAACAACAAGGACTATTGCAGACATGGAAAGACTATTGATAAATGAATTTCAAAAGTCTAGCTCAGAAGATCAGTATATGAATGAAATGATTGAAATTAGGAAAAAATTAGGCAAGTCTGTTTGGGAAATTGATCATAGGTTCAAACGGTTGAAAGGTAAGTTGAAGTATGCAATTACTAACATGCAACATAGGCACTTGTTTGTGAACTCACTGTTACCACATTTGAAACACCCTTTAAGACAACAAAAGTCTCAAGCTCAGGCATAGGCTATGCAGGAAGCATTACAACTGGAAGAAAATGAGTATCATAAGATAGATCCAACAATAGAGGAGTTGAAGGAGGATCTGAAGAACCTAACATTTCAACTTAACCAGAATAAAGGAACAGAGAAAATAGATTTTTTTTGGTATATCACATGCATGACAAAAGGACACCATAAGAATGAATGTCTAACTTTCGCGCAATACATGGAAACTGGAGTACTAAACCCTTTTCCAATAGGAGGACCATGGTGCGAGATCTGTAAGATGCATGGGCATGATCCATATCATTTTCCAATGATGCAAAAGNCTACATTTATTGTGAATTTCGTCATTTATGACAAGTAAAAAATTAATCTAGCTACTGTTTCTTGTATATGACAAGTAAAATGGACATTTGAACTGCATGCGGCCTTCCAAGAACTGTAATATTTTCTAATTTTATGTGTTTAGATAATCTTATGCGTTTAACTCAGCATTGCTTTGAATAGATAAAACAGTATTAATCATTATGCTTCCTCTTTTCATCTATAATTCCCTTTCTACTTTAGTTAATATAGTACCAGGCAAGTTAATGGTTCCTTTTGAGTTTCAGTGATTTTATCTGTTCACTTTTTGTTTTGCTCGTGCAGTGGTTATGTTGCATCAATTCGTAAACTAGATATAAATAAAACCTGGCCATTTCCTCAGCACTTGCTGGAAACTAGATTAAAGGAAGCTGGCAATCACGCATTACCCCCTCTAGAAATTCCTAAAGATAGATGCTGCAATTGTAAAAGTTGTTTGAGAGACATTAGAACTGCTGCTGCTGAAAGTCCAATTGAGGAGGAGTATATGAGGGACATACAAGTTTCTATGCAGGACTATAATAGTGACATTTATGATGGACGTGCGATTTCAGGAATGAATTTTTCACTTTCCAGTGTTGATCTGCAGGAGAAACAGAAGCAAAATATGACAGAGAACAGTACAGAAATAGTTGAGACCCTCAAATTTGACATGAAATCAGGTGAGGCTGTAGCTTCAGTTGCATATGAAATGGACAAAGATGAGAAAGCTAAAGAGGTAGTCACAGGTATTATTATGACAGAACATGGAAGAACGGAACGTGCTGTTCCAGTGGAGTTAGAAATTCCTAAAGTTAGATGGGGTAATTGTAAAAGTGTTTTAAGAGACATTAGAACTTCTGCTGCTGCTGAATGTCCAATTGAGGAAGAGTTTGCTGCTGAAAGTCCAACTGAGGAAGAGTTT
>SNQJ01S0112825.1:1209-28519 GCA_010110895.2 Picea sitchensis
GAGAGTGATGTAAAATATTATGCAAAATAGATTAAACATATAGTAATGAGAAGGGACGTTGTATACCTTTGGAATGATCAGATAAAGTGATAGTATGAGTTTAAATATGGGTGATCAAGGGTATAATAGTGGCAAAAAGTATAGGCAAAAAGGTACATTGTGTGGTCCTAACACGGATGAGGAAGGGAATGAAAACAATGAGACAAAGAAGTTTGGGTTTCCAATACTAGACATTACTAAAAATGTCACCATGAAGAATATTCCACTATCATCACTGCCTCACTTTCATGGTATGTCATTTGAAGACCTTGATTCAATCTTGTTTGAATTTTATATATTATGTAGAAGTTATAATTACACAGATAATGCTAAAAATTGAAATTGTTTCCAGCCACACTAAAAGACTCAGCATTAAGAAGGTTCATGAGTCTACAGGAGCATAGTATTTTATCCTGGGATGACATGAAGGAAACTTTTCTTCAAAAATATCATTATTATTGTATACCTAGAGATGTCAGGAATGGAATATTCAATATGAAACAATTTGAGGAGGAACTCCTAGAGGATTACATTGAAAGGTTCCTCTATAACTACCAAAAGACCAAACAAGTTGCCCTTGATACAACCCCAGTTAGGGATATTTTTTAAAAATTTGTTAGTGATGATTGTATAGAATTATTGAAACTTACGAGCTCAGGGGATGTTTACCAAAAACCATTTGTTGATATTGTTGAGTAGTGTAAGAAGTACTCCCATAGCCAAGACAAAATTGGGAAAATTTCAAGAGACCCTATAAAAAAAATTGCTAAAAATACCACATGATGTGTCACAAGAATGGAATTAGGAAATATGATAGAGAATTTCAAAACATATATCCGAAATACAATAAAAATCCAATTGGATACCCTTAAAATCAAGAGGAAACAAGAGGAAGAGAATGTTGTCGTGGAAATTTTTTGTCCTTGGTATAGGAAGAGACACCCTAAGAAGGAGTGCCCTGTTAATGTGATAGAATTTTGTGGATTTTTCATGTAATATCATCCTACTGAAAGGTATCCTTCACTACCTAGCCTTCAATATATCTAAAAATGAGTGGAGCCCCAAGACCCATCATATCCCCTTAAGAGACTATGGAGGCAACAAAATCCTAACATGTTCCAACACCCCTCCATACAATAACTACAAAAGAAATGGATCCCTCCAATTCCTTATTCCTAGTGGACACCCCAACAACCACAAGGCCATCCTTGGAAACAACGATGGAGGCGAAATGACTATGGGAATGCCCCTTTGAAGCCACCATCTTTTCCTACATACCCATAGTACCCTTCTAATATCTCTCATCTTTTTCCAGGATTTTATCACCCTTCAATGCCTCAACCTCCTCAACTACAACAACAACTTAAATTGTCCATGAATCCAAACCAACAACATTTGCAAGCCCCACTTAATCTTAATCCTCCCCATCCTACCCCAATTACTGCACAACCCATTACAAACTATAATAATATGCCTACCCAACCTATACAAAATATGGAACTGCATACCTTCCCAACTTATGTCATTACCTCGACTCCATTAAATGAAATCCAATTAAGATCAGGGAAGGTATTAAATAAAACAAATTCTAAAGTGGTTATTCAATAAGAACAATCAGAAACTAAATGAGATGAAGATAGAGACACCCCTTCTATAGAGAAAATTCCTCCTGAGCTTCCAGCCAAACCTACTGCAGAACCATAATTATCTCAGGAAACTAACTCTCCACCTTATCCAAAAAAGTTTCTTATAAAGAAACTTTAGGCTCCATTAGGATAAAATCTAGAAGCCTATCTAGGAAATATATGTGTAAATATTCCCCTGCTACAATATATTAAAGACTTCCCTATCTATGCCAAGATTGTAAGGGACCTTTGCATTAAAAATCCTAGGACAAAGAGGAAGGAGCCTCCTATTATATATGTGGTTGGAAATCTGTATGAATTCATATGAGAAATTCCATTCAAATACATTACCTATGGAACCTAGTGGTAACCATAGAAATTTATGGAATTTCATTACCAAATACACTTATTGATATTAGGGAATAAATAAATGTTATGCATGTTGGTACCATGCACACAATGCAACTAAAACAATTAAGGCCAACTCAAACCCTATTGGAATTAGCAGATAAATCAGTCATCATTCCAACAGGAAGTATAGATGATGTAACAGTCAGCCTAGCTTCCTGAGATTATCTTGTAGACTTCTTGGTAATACAACCAAAATCTTCCAAACTAGGACATCAAGTGGTGCTTGGTCAACCTTAGTTGGCAACTGATGATGCATTTATTGGATGTTGGTCTAGAGAGATGACAATTTCCAATGGGCATCACAACCAAAATCTTACTCTATTCCCTCCTACCCAACCAACTACGGAAATTCCTTTATGGTTTTTGAATCTATATGGGGAGGTGGAATGTGCTCAACCCTTGTTAACAATTGAACAAATAAGAGGTTTCCAAGAACCATTTAAAGATCAAGTTTTAAGCCAATTTCTAGTTGAGACTGAATGTATTGAATATCCATAATCTTGTCAAGAATATAAACGTATTTTCAGCTCTGAATTTCATGAACTCTATCATCCTTCTACCTTGTTTACTATGACAACAATGAATGAGGGTAAAGAGACACCTGTTAAAGAAGTGGAAATCAGCCATGCGAAGTGTCTTTATATCAATTATGATTTGGAAGCTAAACAACAAGATCAATTTATTCAAACGATTCAAGAACAATATGATGCCTTTTAATGAGACTATTCTTTCATGAAAGGGATCCACCTGGATACATGTATCCATCACATCTATACCAATGATCAAATCAGGACTATTAGGTAACCTCAAAGGAATATCAATCCATACTTGAAGGATATACTGAAGAAAGAGATACGAAAGATCCTAAATGTCACTATTATCTATCCCATTTCAGATAGTAAGTTGGTATCTCCATTATTCATTGTTCCTAATAAAAATGGAAAATGGAGAATTTGTGTATATTTTAGATATATAAATAAGGCTACATTTAGAGACTACTTTACTTTACCTTTTATAGACCAAGTGTTGGATACTTTGTCTAGGAAAAAGTATTTTTCCTTCTTGGATGGGTTCAATGGTTATAACCAGATCCAAACTACACCAGAGGATCAAGAAAACACCACTTTTACTTGCCCTTGTGGAGCTTATGCTTATAGGGTTCTTCCCTTTGTCTTATGTAATGCCCCTGCCACCTTTTAACGGGTTTTCTTAGCCGTCTTTTCTGATTCAACCCATGACTATGTGGAATTCTACATGGATGAATTCACAATGTATGGGGATGAATTTTAGAAAGCCTTGGAAAACCTCAAGAAAGTATTGATCATATGTAGAGAAACCAACATTTCCCTCAACCATGAAAAATCCAAAATGATGTTTAATGAGGGGATTGTTTTAGGTCAACATATTTCTGGTACTGGAATAAGGGTAGATCCTACTAAAATTGAAATCATTTCTCGAATCAAAATCCCTAGTTCCCAAAAAGAGGTTAGAAGCTTCTTAGGGCATGTTAGGGACTACAAAAGATTTATTCAAAATTTTGCAAACCTACCTTCCCCATTGTTCAAGTTGTTAGCAAAGGATGTTGAATTCTATTGGAATCCTCAATGAAAAATTTCTTTTGAAATTTTAAAATATAAGCTTTCAATTGGTCCCATTCTGAGAGGGACAAATTGGTCCCTCCCCTTCCATATATGTACTAATACCTCCAATATATCTCTGGGTGCTATTTTGTGCCAAAGAGAAAATCAAGTTTCTTATGCTATCTATTTTGTCAGCCAAAAACTTTCTCCTGCAAAATTAAATTATACAGTTACTGAAAAAGAATTCTTAGCAGTGGTTCATGCAATTGACAAATTTCTACACTATATAATTGGGTATGAGGTATTTGTACAAACTGATCACTCAAATATCATATTTTTAAGGATAAACATGTCACAAATGATAGAATTATAAGATGGCTATTATTTTTACAAGAATTCAACATCACTATTATAGATAGACCAGGGAGAGATAATCTTGTTGCTGATTTTCTATCCAGACTTATGCATATAGGAGAAAATACACCAGTTAATGATAATTTTCCTGATGAGAATTTATTTTCTATATTTGATTATTTTCCTTGGTATGCAGACATGGATAACTATCTTGTGATAGGTTAAGTACCTCAAAATCTATCGTCTCAATAAAAACAAAGGATCATAACACTAAGCTCTAATTACATGTGGCATGATGATTGTTTATACCGTATTGGGCCTCACTTGGTGATCATAAGGTGTGTAAGGGAAGATGAAATGCATGAAATTTTTAGGGACTTCCATGATGGGCCATGTGGTGGGAATTTTGTTTACAAGAGGAAAACATACAAAATATTATAGTCAGGATACTACTAGCCAACCATTTTTAAAGATGCAAAGAAGTATGTGGATAGTTGTGATGATTGTCAAAGGATGGGGAAGCCAACCTCAATTGTTGAAATGACTCTTCAATCACATGTAGTAATTGAACGTTTTGAAAAATGGGAATTATATTTTATAAGACAAATCAACCCTACATCTATAAGGAAAAGGTACATATTGGTTTGTGTAGATAATGTGACAAAATGGGTAGAGGCTAAATCTTTGTATTATGCAAATGAAAATTTTGTTGTTGAATTTTTGTTTGAATAAATATTTACCCATTTTGGTGTGCCTAGAGAGATAGTGATAGACCAAGGGACCCAATTTACTTCTAATATGGTCAAATCCATCATAGAAAAATATCACATCAAGCACCGAAAATCTACGCCTTACCACCCCCAAGAAAATGGACAGATGGAGTCAACCATTAAGGTGATTGAGGCTATTTTCAAAAAAATAAAATCAGCTGCACCATAAAGACTAGGATGATAAGTTGCCTGAAGCCTTATGGGCTTACCGAATAGCCTGGAGAAATACAACAAGCCATACCCCTTATGAATTGGTGTATGGGAAGCATGTTTTACTTCCCATAGAGTTTCAAGTAAAAACCTTTAGAACAACCATGCAATTAGGAATGGACCTATATGAGGCACATAAATAGAGATTATTGTAGTTGAATGAACTTGATGAGATTAGGAAATATGCTCTTCATGATACCATGCTGATTCAGAATCAAAGGACTAAATGGCATGACAATTTTATTAACAAAAAGTCCTTTCACCGAGCTGACTGGGCCTTATTGTATGACAATAGGTTTAAAAATTTTAAAGGTAAGTTTTCAACCCGTTGGTTGGGACCTTATGAGATGGAAACAGTATATGATAAAAAAAAATTCAAGATAAAAACCATTGATGCAGATCAAACTTCATTCATGGTAAATAGACATCTCTTAGAGGTATATCATAAGCCCTTTTCCAAACAAGATTTTGTCAAACATGTTCTCCAAAGTTCTGAAATGCAAGTGGTAAGCAAGGGGAGTTCTTCCCCTGCTGATCCACCATTGTAATTCTTTGATATTTGATTTAGGTTTGTACATATTTGTAAATATGTGAGTTGTCTGAATTTTTGGAATAACCTAATCATGATTTTTCTCTGTAGATTATTTATTGTACGAAGTTTCATTGAGTTTCGTGGTTGGCATTGTCCCTGGCCAAATTTTTAGAATAGTAGTAGTTAGACCCTATTTTACTAATAATAAGGAAATATTCACAAGTTTTATTCTCTGGTTGAAGTTAAAAGGAATCCTGTCAATAGTGTAATATTGTTGGACTAAGAATTGTTGAAAAAATTTGGAACTTAATTCTTCCTATCTATCACTTTTAGGTTTTTGTGAATACATGTGGACACTCCAAAAACTTGGCTTCCTTCACAACTTGAGGAGATGTAAGCCGCCATGTAAGGCCTATAAGTTCAGTTGTAAATACCATAAAAGAGTGGGGACCTTGTCAAGTGCATATGGTATTGTTTGATACGGTACGAAAAACAACTTTTCTGGTACTCAGAGAATCTATTCTGGTACCAAGATGGTATTGATGCCAAAGTGATGTGCTCTCTAACTTGTACTTGACACTATTTTCACTTCAGGAAATTGGATGTATGAGATAATATTTTCTTGTTCTTTCTATCAAGAACCATGTAAGTCTTGTGATGAGTTGTTCTTTACTTTTATTTACACATTCCTCCTACATTGTTACAATTACCCCTAGGTGTATCAACCTTGTTATAATATAAATATATATTTTCACATTCAACTCTATATGATCATGGGGTGCATCTTCCTTATTACCTAATCATTCTGAAAAAGTGATTAATAATTGAAGTATCTATTGAAAAGTGGGGACACCATTGTGTTTAACACTGATCTAGTTGATTAAGCAAGTTCTTTTGCAAGTTTCTCTTTAGAAGCTTTTCTTGGGAAGTATTGATGAAAAAATTCGTGTGGTGGACCAATCCTGTAAAACCTCAATGGAATTTCATGAGAAACTTAATAGGTTAAATAGAAGGACCTCTTAGTCATTATCTGAGATGCTCTATTATACATTAGATAACTGTGATTTAAGGCTAATGTGCATGATGTCACCCTTGGGCTAAATACAAATAATTAATTATGTGCCTACTAAATCTAAAACACTCTCATACCACCTGCCTTCCTTATATTCTAAAAAATGTTAACGAGTAGTATACATCATTCTAAATATTTTAAGTAAACTAATAAAAGGAAGTGTCAGGAAGTGTAAGTAAACCCACCGGGATACTGAACAGGCCTATTGGAAGCGGGGATTTACTTGTATGGTACTAAGGTAAACCCGCTAGGGTAGTGAACAGGCTTGCTGGCAATAGGGATATGCCAGGTAAAAGGGAGTTGAAAACATAAATTGGCAAACATAAAACTAAACAAAAACCTTTGGGTCTCATTTTGAGGTGATCACTATCAAATCAAATCTAGGATATGAACTTTACCTCTTGGATGATGTTCTTAAGAATCTTCCAATATCCACTTTACATATCTATCTTTAAAATAAATAGGTTTGCATGAAAGTGGGACCCTCAGTGTATGTAATTCACCCTATCTAAGTAAGAAAATCTTCGTCTCTATAAACTTGGATATGATACAAGTCAATCATCCTGGGATGCATTCTTTTATATGTTCGTCTCTTCAAATGGGATCTAAACTATTCTTATATCACTTTTATTTTAAAAAAGGGTAGTATAGGTAGGGGATCTATTATTGGTATGAATACTTATATCAAATTCGTTACAAAAAATATTGACCACCATCCTATCATTATATTAGAGTCACATTTGACCCTATCTCTTAATTATGATCCATAACGAATCTTGATAAGAGTTAATGTCAAATCAATAACGGATCTTATTTGGTACTCATGACTCCACATTCTTAAGCACATTGTTCATAAAACCTTGTTTCCATCATAACCATAATTGAACATTATTACAAAAGATGTTCTTCTAAAAGGTGTAGCCATTCATATGAGCATTATTATAATATTTATGAAATAAAGAACCCTCGTCATTATCCCTTCTTTTCTGCTCGAGATTCGTTATTTTTTTTAGTTTCATTACTCTGTTAATCTGCTTACTACATTCACTGTGATACTCTGCAAAACTTGTTCCTCTGTTCTGATACCAAACCCTCCTCTTAGACACATCCTGATTCATTGTGTTAAATTGAACATTTATTCCAAGATAGGAATGGGGGTTGATCTCCATGAACCTATGTTTATGGTTTTTCGAGAGACTAAGGAGTACAAAACATGTAGAGAAAAAATTGAAAGGGATGGATGGGTACCATTTATAGAACAATTTTAAGACAATCATGATGAAATATCCTAGGCCTTTGCACAGAGTTATGATCATGAGACTATTCAATTAGGGATTCTAACACTACAGGTGAAGAAAGCTTCTATAGCATAGGTAACTGGATTTCCATTGGAGGGTGAAAAGTACTTTAATGGCATGATGATTTACCGACAACTCTGTCAACAGTTCTTAGTGCTTGAGCATTCAGATCCGGATTGGACTATGGGTATTCCTCAACAGTGGATTAAAATGGATTATGGAAACATGCTTGTTAGATTTCATATATTTATAACCTGTAAAGGTAAGTATTCCATTACCTTCCTTTACCACTTAAGATTACTATTGCATTTTGAATGAGGTCCAAAAATGAATTTTGCATACTTTTTATAAATGAGTCTAAGTAAGATGGCTAGAGGAGTTAGGTATGTTTCTAAAAAATTAGAGACAAGTCTCTATCACCATGGAATAATACAATTATTGGTTGTCCCTGAATTAATGAAAAGAGGAAGCAACTGGAAACAATTCATTACCTGATACTTTACCCTAGAAGATTGTTGGACAACTAAGAGGGGGGGGTGAATCAGTTGTTACTGTGCTTAAAAATTTATGCCCAGTTTAAACTCTTTACAGAGCACTCAATAAAGATCACAATAATGTTGGGAAGTAAGAAATAGAATATTCAACATCAATCACACACATGAAATATAGAGTCAAATATTTCCTGAGGAAACCCATAAAGGGAAAAAACTCTTCTTCTTGATATGATAAGTATCTTTATTTTCTATACATTATCATTCTTATGAGCTCCAAATCCTCTTCAGGTTCCAACCTCTTTTTTAAAAGAAGCAACTTCCTGAGAGCACCAAATCTCTAGTTTCTCTAGGACCCACTAGAAGGAAGCACCAACTCCTTGAGTGTTCCAACACCAACTGTATGGAAGCACCAAATTCCAGTCACACAGGTACCATCCTGTATAATAGAGAAAAATAGTTCTCTATTGCACCATCCTACCACCCTGTTTTTTTTTGGATGCAACCAAATGGAAGCTACAACTCTCTGTGTTCAAGCACCCACTTGAAACTCTGAGGACAACAATCCTCCATAGAACCTCCCTACCACCATGATTATCAAAACTTCGTTAATAAAAATTATTACAGTGATACAATGTTTGTCAAAGGCTTACCAGTCTCATCATTGTTCTGCTACACTTCTCTTCTATACCTGCGCGCCTCAGATTTCTCTTCCTCTCTCAGATATACATTTTCATTCTATGTCTTTATTTTGCACTTTATGATCTGTGTATTATTTCCATTCTATGTGCTATGCCTCTTCTGTGTGTTTCAACTGCTACACACATCATGATTCTACCCACATGAATAACTCTCAATGGAATAAATAATATCTTCTTTGTTCTGCATATATTTATCATGCCAAGTCCTCTGCCAGATCATACACCTAACTATTCGTTCTCTCTAGTGATTATGTTGATTATGTTCTTCGTCAGTAGTCGTTAACCTGAGATTCTTTGACTTCTATAGAAGTTACAGTCTTCGATGATTTTCCATCTGTCAATTGTCTCTATGATGAGTCTTCATCCTACTAGTAGTTACCTTGAGACTCTTCAGATCCTCTATAGATCACCCTCAAGATCTTTGAATTCTCTGGCAGATGCGATAACTTTGTTTCTAGCGGGTACAATCAGTTTGTTCCGCCAGTTACAGAGATAACCTCTGTGTGCTCATTCCTTTGGCGCCTTTTCCCTTCCTAAGAAAAACTTCACAGCAGGCTCTAGCCTTTCTTGCTAATCCCCTTCCTTTTATGTGACCATCGACAATGACCAAACCCCTATTGAAAAGGCACTTCCCGATATCCCAAACTCTGAAGTGGATCTTAGCGACATGCTAGCTCCTCCCTCCATATGAACTTGGGTGATGATCTCATGTGACCACGTGATTGTAGGCATGTCCAAAGGTGGTGTATATCAAACTTCTTTTGGCCCCGCAATTTACCTCCAGCTTCCATGTACCCTTTCTCCAAAACCATGGATTCAATTGTGGCCTGCTCATCAAAAATTAAGACACAAGCATGTTTTGGCCTTGCAATGTGACGAGACCGTCGATCTTACAATCTTGACGATGCTCATGAGTGGACGGATCAGATTGGACGGTTTATTTAAGGGAAAAAAATCAATGGTCATATTTGATCCTTACACTCATCCGTTCATCGTTCAATCTGATGGCTAGGAATTAATCAAACATTGATATAGATGACTATCGAAACTTCACCCTTCAGAACTTCGGGATTTCATCTTTTAAAACTTAAACTATCCTTCCATTGTACTATGATCAATGGTTGAGAATACACCTGAAGTGATGTTTTAGACAGGATGACTTGCATCCTTGTTGAGGTGGTCTATTGATGTGGGTGAGATATGTAGGCAGTGTAGTGGAGAGTGGAGCCAGAGTGTGGTAGTGGAGTGTGATGTGTAGCGGGTAGTGGAGTGTGACGTTGGAGTGTAGGGGTGGTATGTATGAATGGTTTGGTGGTTTACTTGGAGGAGGGTTAGGCATTAAGTGGTAATGAGTGAGGGGGGTCTGAGTTAACAGAAAGGTGACATTTATGAGGGTCCCACAAGGAAAATACCACTAACGCGAACCCCTCCACATGGTTAAGGGAAGAAATCTCGGGGGGAAGTCTGATATTCCCTGTCGACTATAGATCTGAGTCCCCGATTCTTGGTCACTGAGATTAGCGCGCCCTTTACCCAACATATCTTGTCCTTCCACTTTAGAATGACCTGATGGCTGCGATCTTCTTCGGATGATCCAATGGTCGAGAAAGTATTTTATCTCTCTAGGTCTCTAGACTTCGAAGATTTCAAATCTCAAATTGAATTCTTGAAGTGATATTTTTCCAGAGAATAACCTCCTCACATATTTATACCCAAAACAAATGACTTTCATTGGATCAAGATCTTATATCAACCACCTGATATGTCTACGATGCAACTCTTCTAGCTTATCATGTCCTTCCACTTAGAATGATCCAACGGCTGACAAAAATTTACGTTTGATCTGACGAATGACGAGTATTCGGATAATCAACTTCTCAACTCTTTAGCCCCATTTAACTTACCATTAAATTAACTTGATCTGACGGTCTATGGATATTCGGGTGATCGTGATCTTAGATATCAACCCTTTCTTATCCTTTCCTTCCACTAATTCAATGTGATGGTCATAGCATTTTCTCCAGATCTGATGGTCCACACTCATGTCAAATTTTGGGCTTCGGGTAATTCAACTTTCAAGTTGCCAATTCTTCCAAAGTGAGATTCCCTGAAGGGTAACCTCCTCACAAATCCACTAGATCTAATGGTTTCTGGTCTTTTGAATCGGTGATCCAACGACCACTTTTTCTCTTCCTCCTGAGCTCCTGATCTCTCCAACTTAGAAGATTTTTTAAGTGTTCGTGGGTCTTGACCTTTTCTCCTCCTGCGATTATATCTCTTGGACCTCGTCTTCATTTCTGGAAACTGCTATCTCTTTGGAGCTTTCTTGTTTCTACATACTATTCGCTTATGCCCCCAAGATTGTTCTTTTCCTGTAAAACATCGACGTTGTTTTTCTTGACATCAATGACAAGCACACGATTTCTTGTAAAACATTCCAACAATATCCCCCTTTGGCATTGATGGCAACCCTAAAAGGCTGCTTCTTGGACCTCCAACTATAGCATCCAGACCACTCCTTTTCTCCCCCTCTGACATCAATGTCAAAGAAAACATGCTCCCCCTGATATGTTGTAGTACTTTGTGGAGGTATCAGATATTCAACCATCACATACTCTCCCTTATAGGATGGACTCTCTTAGGTTGATAATGGGGTCATGCCCAACTTCTGGCGTAGATGCTCAAACTGAGCTTTTGCAAGCGATTTAGTGAAGATATCATCAATTTGATATTTGAGTGCAATATAATGCAAAGAAACAACAATGTTGGTTACCTGTTCCCTCAAGAAGTGATACTTGATGGGTATATGCTTGATCTTGTTGTGAAATACATGATTATTTGACACACTGATTGCACTAGTATTATCACAATGAATTGGGATCGATGCAGTATAATTTACCTCCAAGTCTAAAAGTGTTTGAATCATCCATAATACTTGGGTACAACAAGTGGCAGCTGCAATGTACTCAGCTTCTATATTCTATAAGGAAATGGAACCTTACTTATTTCTCAACAATGCTACAAGAGAACCTCCTAAGAAGAATGCACCTCCACTCGTGATTTTCCTTTCATCCATGCATTTATCCCTATCAACATCTGAATAGACTGATAATTGAAAATTTTGATTCCTAGGATACCATAGGCCATAGTTCATTGTTCCTTTCAAATTTTTGAATATTCTTTTGACGGCTATCAAATGACTTTGTTTAGGTGCAGACTGATACCTTCCTACCATTCCAACAACATGCATTATATCTGGATGAGATGTTGTGATGTATAGCAGGCTGCCTATCATAGACCTATATGAACTCTGATCAACATTAGGTGAGTCATCATCCTTTCTTAGCTTGCATACATTGACCATATGTGTGCTCATAGGTGTAGAATCTTCCATTTGAAACCTTTTCAATATTTCTCTTAGATATTTCTCCTGAGAAAGAAATTGTCCTTCATACCTCTGAGTAATTTGCAGACCAAGAAAAAATGATAGTTCCCCTATCATAGACTTTTCAAATTCATACTGCATGGAAGAAGAAAAACATTTTACCAGTGAAGCATTATTACTTCTGAAGATGATGTCATCTACATAGACCAAGACAATGAGAAAATAATTACCCTATGTTTTTATATATAGATTGTTGTGAATTGTTCCTCTCTTGAACCCTTTGTCTTGAAGATACTTATCCATTCTGTAGTACTAGGAACGAGGATCTTGTTTCAACCCATATAATGATTTCTTCATCTTTCAGACAAAGTCAGGGTTATATGACAGTTGGAAACCTTCTGGTTGTTCCATATAGACTTCTTCTTTTAGATATCCATTTAGAAAAGCTGAATTGACATCCATTTGATAGACTTTAAACTTCTTACGACACAAATAGGAAAGAAGCATTCTAATATCTTCTAATCTTGCTATAGGCGCAAATGTTTCATCAAAATCCAGTCCTTCTATTTGAGCAAACCTTTTACAGACCAATCTGGCTTTATTCCTAACAATTTGTCCTTGTTCATTCATTTTATTATTAAACACCCATTTGGACACAATTACATTCTTATCTTCTAGTCTAGGAACAAGCTCCCAAGTATTGTTCTTCTTAATCTAATCCAGTTCCTCACTCATTGATTGTAACCAATTTACATCTTCATTGGCTTCCTTGAAGTTCTTGGGTTCCACCATGGATATGAGGGATATATGTGATTTCTTGGTGTCTTTGATTATCCTTCTCCTGGTTTGTGCACCTTTGTCTTTCTCACCAATTATCTGACTTGTAGGATGATTCTTTTGAGTAATTATGGAGGAAGAATTTGATATTGTCTATTGATTTGAGTCTTCCTGAGTGTTTGTATCTTCATCTAAATCAGAGTCTTATTTTTCTGATTCTTGGACCTGTTCATCTTCAACTTCAACTATATCCTATATTGTTGATTCAATATTGCTCACCTCTCTTACCAGGACTCCATCAACTTTTATGTCAATACAATCAACCAATTTTTGCAGCATCTTATTATAGAATCTATATCCTTTACTGTTTGCAGCATACCCTAAGAAGAGGCCTTCATCATCGTTGTCATCATACTTGCCAATGTTTTCATTATTATTCTTTATGTAGTACTTACTCCCAAAGACTTCTAAGTGTTTGATTGTAACATGTCTTCCATGCCACAGTTCATAAGGTGTCTTTTCACTGTGTGGTTTGAAGTGAGATTTGTTAAGAATATGGACTATTGTGTGTATTGCTTCTACCTAGTAAGTTTGACCAATGTTATTCTCATTCATCACTGACCTCACCATTTTCTGAATTGTTCTATTTTTCCTCTCAACTACTCTATTTTGTTGTGGAGTTCATGGGATTGTGTATTCTCTTTTGATCCCATGTTTATCACAAAATTACTTGAAATCACTTGACATAAATTCTCCTCCTCTATCTGATCTTACAACCTTTAATCTGTTGCCTTATCCTTTCTTCAGTCTTCTCACAATTTTTGCTTCAATTTCATCAGGCTCAAATTCCTCATTCTTATATGTTTTAAAAGATGCTTCTATAGTGGTGGATTTATCTTTACCTATCCTCATTTCATATGTAGTCAACGTTCCTATAAGTTGATCAAAAGACAAAGATTTTAGATCATTAAGTTCTTCTATAGAATAGACCTTTGGGTTGAACCTATATGGTAGAGATCTCAAAATTTTCTGAACTAAAGAGGCTTCCTCAATTTTTTCACCAAGTGCTTCCATTGCATTTACTAGTTCTTCAACTCTCAGAAAGTACTTCCCAACAATTTTATCTTCTTTAATATGTAGTTGTTCAAACTGTACTCTGTATATTTGAATATTGGCATCCTTTACCTTCTCATTACCTTCATAATTGTTAATGATTTTGTCCCACATGTCTTTGGTAGATTCTAAGTGCATAAATTTTACAAATTCTTCTTCTACAAGCCCACTCAGAATAGAATTCATAGCCTTAGCGTTGAAGATGAATTCTAGATTGTCATCCTTATTATCTAGTACAATTGCATTTACATAACTAGTGTCTACCACATCCCAGACATATGCACCTAAAGCCATTATGTAGGTTCTCATCCTAAATTTCTAGAAGGAAACTTTTGTTCCATTAAACAGGGGGGACTTATTGGTTGAATTTCCTTCATGAATTGACATGTTTAAGACTATTGATCCACCTTTAAATGAAAGGAACGGACTCTGATACCAATTGTTGGAAAACTGAGAGGGGGGTTGAATCAGTTGTTAATGTGGTTAAACAATTATGCCCATTTTAAACTCTTTATAGAACACTCAATAAAAATCACAATAAAGCAGGGAAGTAAGGAATGGAATATTCAACATCAATCACACACATGAAATATTCAGAGACAGATATTTCTTGAGGAAACCCATAAAGGGAAAAAACTCTTCTTCTTGATATGATAAGTATCTTTATTTTCTGTACATTATCATTCTTATGAGATCCAACTCCTTTTGAGGCTACAACCTCTGTTTTACAAGAAGAAACTTGTTGAGAGAACTAACTCTCTAGTTTCTCTATAACCCACTAGATGGAATCACCAACTCCTTGAGTGTTCCAGAACCAACTGGATGGAAGCACCAACTTCCAGTCATATAGGCACCATCTTGTATAACAAAGAACAATAGTTCTCCCTTGCACCACCCTACCACCCTGGTTTTTTCTGGCTGCAACCAGATGGAAGCTACAACTCCTTGTGTTCAAGAACCCACTTGAAACTCTAAGGAAAAAAGTCCTCCCTATCACGTCTCTACCACCCTTATTATAAAAACTTTGTTACTGAAACTTATTACAGTGATACAGTGTTTGTTAAAGGCTTACCAGTTTCATCACTATTCTGCTACATTGCTCTGCTTTGTCTGCACGCCTTGGATTTCTCTTCCTCTCTCAGATACACATTTCATTCTATGTCTTTATTTTTCACTTTATGCTCTATATATTATTTCCATTCTATGCACTATGCCTCTTCTGTGTGTTTCAACTGCTACACACAACATGCTTCTACCCGCATGAATAAATCTCAACAGAAGCAACAATCTCTTCTCTGTTCTTCATATATTTATCATGCCAAGTCTTGTTCCAGATCATACACCTAACTCTTCATTCTCTCTGGAAATCATGCTAATTGTGTTCTTCATCAATGGCCATTATCCTCAGATTCTTTGGCTTCTCTGGAAGTTAC
Organism: Picea sitchensis; assembly: GCA_010110895.2. Classification (NCBI taxonomy): domain Eukaryota; kingdom Viridiplantae; phylum Streptophyta; class Pinopsida; order Pinales; family Pinaceae; genus Picea; species Picea sitchensis. Next base: position 17,001 of record SNQJ01S0112825.1, read on the forward strand.
ATTCTTCGATTCTTTTTCATCTGTCAATTGTCTCTATGATGAGTCTTAATCCTATTGGTAGTTACCTTCAGACTCTTCATCTCCTCTAGAAATCACCCTGAAGCTCTTTGAACACTCTCGCAGATGAAATCACTCAATTTCTGGATGTTATAATCAGTTTGTTTCAGCAGTTACAGAGAGAACCTATGTGCGCTCATCCCTTTGGCACCTTTTCCCTTCCTGAGAAAAACTTCACAGAAAGCTCTAGATTTTCTTTCTAAGCCCCTTCCTTTTGCGTGACCATTGGCGGTGGCAAAATGCCTATTCAAAAGGCGCTTCCTGGTCTCCCGAACTCTGAAGTGGAGCTTAGCGACGTGCTAGCTCCTTCCTCGATATGACCTTGGGTGATGATCCCATGTGACCACACGATTGCAGGCGCATCCAAAGGTGGTGTAGATCAAAATGATTTTCACCCCACAATTTACCTCTAGGTTCCATGTACCCTTTCTCCAAAACCATGGATTCAATTGCTACCCGCTCGCAAAAAATTAAGACACGAGCATGTTCTGGCCATGCAATATGATGGGACGATCGATCTTACGATGTTGACGGTGCTCCTGAGTGGGCAGATCAGATTGGACGGTTTATTTCATGGAAACAAATCAATGGTCATATTTGATCCTTACACTCATTCATTCATTGTTCAATCCAACGGCTAGGAATTAATCAAACATTGATATAGAAAGTTGTCAGAACTTCGCCCTTCAAAACTTCAATATTTCATTTTTCAAACTTACACTATCCTTCCACTATACTATGATCAACAGTTGAGAATACACCTAAAGTGATGTTTTATATTGAACAACTCATGTCCTTGTTGAGGTGTTCTGTTGACGTGGGTGAGATGTATAAACAGTGTAGTGGAGAGTGGAGGAAGAGCGCAGTAGTGGAGTGTGACGTGTAGCGGGTAGTGGAGTGTGACATTGGAGCCCAGAGGTGATATGTATGAGTGGTTTGGTGGTTTACGTAGATGAGGGGTCAGGCGGTAAGTGGTAATAAGAGAGGGGGGTCCGAGTTAACAGAAAGGTGACACGTATGAGGGTCCCACAAGGAAAATATCACCAAATCAGAGCCCCACCCCCCATTGTTAAAGGAAGAAAGCTCGAGGGGGTCCGATATGCCCTGTCGACTGTAGATCTGAGTCCCTAATTCTTGGTTGCTAATATTAGCGTTCCCTTTACCCAACTTATCCTGTCCTTCCACTTTAGAATGATCTGATGGATGCAATCTTCTTCGGATGATCCAACGGTCGAGAACGTATATCGACTATCCGGGTCTTCGGACTTTAGAGATTTCAAATCTCAAACTGACACTCTGGATCAGACGGCCCAGATTCACTTTGAATGATCTGACGGTCGAGAATTCATTTTGGCTCTTCGGGTCTCCAGACTTTGGGAGTTCCAAATCTCAAACTAAATCCTTGAAGTGAGATTTTTCCAGAGAGTAACTTCCTCACATATTTATACCTGAAACGAATGACGTTCATTGGATCAAGATATTAGATCAAAATCCTGATCTGTCTATGATGCAGCTCTTCTATCTTATGCTATCCTTCCACTTAGAATGATCCAACGACTGACAAAAATTCGCGTTTGATCCGACAACTGACGAGTATTCAGATAATCAAATTCTCAAATCTTTAGCCCCGTTTAACTTACTCTTCAATTAATTCGATCCGATGGTCAACGGATATTCGGGTGATCATGATCTCAGATCTCATCCCTTGATTATCCTATCCTTTGACTAATTCAATACGAAGGTCATCGCATTTTCTCCAGATTTGATGGTCCACATTCATTTCAGATTTCGAGCTTTGGGTAATTCAACTTTCAAGTTGGTAATTCTTCCGAAGTGAGATTCCCCGAAGGGTAACCTCCTCACAAATCCACTAGATCTAACTGTTATTGGTCTTTTGGATCGGTGATCCAATGACCACTGTCACTCTTCCTCTTGAGCTTCTGATCTCTCTGAATTAGAATATTTTCTAAGTGTTCATGAGTCTCAACCTTTTCTCCTCCTGCTAGTCTTTTCTCCTCCTGGGATTCTATCTCTTGGACCTCGTCTGCAATTCTGGAAACTAATATCTCTTCTGAGATTTCTTGTTTCTTCATACTCTTCGCTTATCCCCCTGAGCTTATGTTTTTCCTATAAAACATCAACATTGTTTTTCTTTGCATCAATGACAGGCACACGCTTGCCTATAAAACATGCCAACAATATCACTGCAAGTCCTACTGAAGGTACCTTTAAACCTATAGAGAAAGATAAAAAGGTGAAGGTCTGTCAAGAATATAAAAAAATTCTAGGAAATAGTTTAAGAAGGGAGAAACAATGTGGTAGGGAGACTAAATATGTTGTGACTAGAAACAAACCAAATAATAAGAGAATAATAAACCTACTAGCAACCCTTGAATCGAGAGTCAAAACACGAAGCAATAGTAAGTCTCCTGAATAATTTAGTATTAGGTCAGAATCTAGTGCCAAATCCTCTTCCCGGGAGAAGACCAAAGTGAAAAAGTAAAAACATAATCATGAACCATCTTCAAGAACAAAGAAGAGGTAATTATTTAAGGAAGAGGATGAGGTGCCTGTCATTCAAGCTTGGGAGGCATTATAAGAAAAATCCCTGTCAATCTGGAGCCTACCTGCAGAAATAATAGGAGTATTGTTAAACATATAGAAATCCCTACTCTTCCAACCTTTCAAGAGTAACCAATCGATATCCTAGCTTCAATAGAGGTGGAGGATGAGAATATTCAGGTGGATGATGCAAGAACAAAACTTCTTGTAAAAACATTAAAATAATTATCATCTGGGTGCAAGGATAATAAAAAGATTTGGAAACAGGAAGAACCCCTTTGCACTCTAACTAAATAGAATATGAAGAACATGATACAAAGACTTCAGAAACATAATGAGAAGTTGAGGAAAGGTGTGACTGAATATGAATTCTTAGATGCACATATAAATAAGGAAAAAGAATTTATTAAATCCTGGAATCAGAAGCTATGAGATAAGAAAGAAAATCTTGCTGTAAAATTTAAGAAGTCTATTTGATTGGGTAGAAAGTGGGAAAAAGAGGCTAAAAGGAATATATTACATTACATAGTACTCAAAAGATAACATAAGGAGATGAATAAGGATGGAACTTTAGGGCTGGACATCTTAGCCCAAGCAACAGATGGTTAACTCAATTTTAACTAGCAGAATTTTGAAATTTTGAAGACCATTGTTGCATGAGGACATGCAATGTATAAGGCATGGGGGAATGTTGAGTCTCCTTTTTGACATCCACAATTACCTTACTCCTATGTCTTATATTGATTTTTCTTCCCTAAAGTTATCATTTATCCATTCATTTTGCATGATGATATACTCATTTGAATGTTCCTTGGTGTACGTAAGGTAATTAATGATTAAGCATATGATTTGCATGGTTTATTGATACCTATGATGGTTATCTGTATGATTCATTCCATATAACAATATTGTTGTGGAAATCATAGAAAATCAAGCATCTCGTACTCACACTCCATGTCATTCGGTACTCGTGGTTTATCTCATCTGATACCATAATGTTCCATAAAATCATTCGGTACCAGAATTTCCTATAAAATCATCTAGTACCAGAAGGTTCCAAGTCATCCAGTACCTACGTCAATGAGCCATCCAATACCCGAATATGAAAATATGAACTCCGTTAACTCAATGGATGTTGGCATCATGCTGAAGTGGGGAAGAAAGCATGCACAAAGAAGAATTCCAACTGGAAGATCAATCATGGGAAAGAAAGCATGCAGGAGGAAAGCGACAACTGGAAATAAGCACAGCACGTGCACATGCACATGCAAGAAGAAGGTGACAACTGGAAGGAAACAACACACGTATGCAGAGAAAGAAGACCTAACGACAATAGTTGTTACAGTTTTTGTAAGGTTTTTGTGTAAATGGTTGAATAGACCGATAGATATAAATATAGATACGTAGGTATCATAGAGGGTTTGGAAGAAGTTTGGTTCGCAACTTATGTAGAGTCTGATTATATTTATGTAATTTTTTTGATGAGAGAACTATTTTTGTAAGCAGTATAGACAAGAGGAAGAGAGGAGGTAGATTCTGAAGATTAGATTGCAGGCTGTGGAGCCTGGTGTGATGTAGCTCGCCTCACAAAGATCTTACCCACCTAAGGAGAGTTGTAAGCGTGAGGTGTGATAATTACAGAACCACCATAATAAGAGAGCCAAGAGACAAATATTTGTGGACGTAGCCCAGGAGGGGTTCAACCATGGTAATACCTGTGTAATGTGATGAATGCATGCATATCTTTGTAATAATTTTGTTAGTTAGATGCAGTATGAAAAGAAGGAATGAATGAGTTATTATATTGCTGAGTAATTGTTGTTGAGTTATCAAGAACAGAGGCCACGAGGTCAAAGTATTAAACGGAATAACAATAGTTCATAATAAAAATCACAATTAATGGCTCAGAATGAAGATCCCCTATCTCATACTCAATCCTAGGTTGTAAACACCTGAGTATTACAACCACCCATAAAAATCTATTTCGGGTGAGACTGCACAATGCACTCTGTGTATTGTGTTTCCTTCTGGTTTACTAGAAGGGACGATAGTCTTAGGCTTTGCTGGTACCCTTATAGATATCAAACCTAGGTCTACAGTGTAGGTAGTAGAGAGAAGTCATTCAGCTAAGAGACAACAAATGGTTTCATTGTCGTTGTAAGAGGAACAAGAGAGGATTGAGTAGATGAGATAATATGCATGAGATCAGAATGAGCGAACCCAGAAGACCGTTGATCCACTAGAAGGGAATGTTGATACCGTGGAACCCCACGAAATAAGAAATCCAAGGTTGGTTGAGAACTAAAGAAATAGAGTTTTCCCAGAAGGACAATAGAAACCCTAGCCTCACACCTCGTAAATATCTGGGTAAATACGTGTTTTCTGATTTACACAAAGTCTTTTTCTGTGATTTTCCCCACCTACTGCAGGAGTTGATATTAAGGTTGAAAGATAACCATGTGACGAACCAAATCCGACAGCTAGATTGGACCCCAGTACAGATTGAGAAGTTACAACATGTGAACAAAAAAATCACCTGCGTAGTCGACTTCTAGCTTGATAGTATTGTGACAGGCTTCATCACAGAGTTTGCAGTTGACACGGCAAAGTCATACAGCATGGTAGAGAAGGAATTTCTATGCGGACCCCACAGAAGGTGCATTCAATCACTGTATACTTCTATTAAAATACTGCTAAATAACAAACGTGTAATGACAATGGAAGTAGACATCTAGACTTCCCTGTGTGCATGGGGAAAGGGGGAAAGAACTGACAGAGGAAGGATAAATGGATGAAGGTGAGGCTAAGGAAAGAAGGAGGAGGAATTATTGGACCTGATCTTGATGGATGACGACCAACTTAAGTGGATCTTGGCATCACCGGGAACAACGCATAGCGGAGTACCCCACCAATATAAGATGAATACCAAGAAAATATCCATAGCCACAAGGGAGGGATTGGAAAGAAATGAAGAAGTGGTAGAGGATATTCAGGTTGTGCGGAAGATTGAGGAAATCCTGCACACAACCTATGAGTGGAAAAGAAGAGGGCCAAGAACAGGAGGAGAAGACAACCATCTTTTCCATATTAATGTCAGTGTGGAACCGATAAACCCATGTGTGACCAATACACCAAAGAGAACACCATATTTTAGACAACCGAATTTCGGAGGAAGTCCGATAGCAAGAAGTACATCTACTGCAAGAAAAACAACTCGAGCAGTCGGTTCAAGCATCACTAGTCAAGTATCTACACCACATGGCGAAGGTATAAATTTAGTGTTTAGAATGGAAGGACACGACCCCACAATCCAATTACCATAATTCTGAGGAGAAGTAGCAGAGGACCATGAGAAGCACTTGTTCATTTGTGCAAAGATCTAGGAGGCAAAACAGATCATGGATGAAGATACCAAACTTGCACAGCTAGTGATCATGCTGAGAGACCGCACACTAGACTGGTACATGAGCTTATACACGAACAATGCCCCTGGGATGAAGAGGACATTGGCATACATTAAGAATCTACTGATTAACGAGTTCCAGAAGCTGAGCTCAGAGGATCATTACATGAACGAAATGATCGAGATCAGACAGAAACCAGGAGAGTCTATATGGGATATTGACCAGAGATTCAAGTGATTGAAGGGGATGTTAAAATACCTTATGACTGAGATGTAGCACCGACATCATTTTTTCAATGCACTACTCCCACACCTAAAATATCCCTTACAATAGCATAAGTTTCAGATGCAGGTCGAGGCTCTACACGCAACCTTGCAGCTGGAAGAGAACCAGTACCAGCAGACGGACCCATCTATCAAATAATTGAAGGAGGATTTGAAGAACCTAACATTTCAGTTGAATTGTAATAAGAACAAGAACAAACGAGAAGTCGTTTGGTGCACCACATGTAGGATGAAAGGACACCATAAGAATGAATGTCCAACATTCGCGCAGTATATGGAAACAAGAATGCCAAACCCGCTACCACGGGGAGGATTATGGTGTGAGATATGCAAGAAACCAGGTAATGACCCTTATCATTGCATGATGATGCAGAAGTACCAGACAATTTCAAATAATTCTTACTGCACTTTTTGTAAGTCAGTAGGCCATGATGACAAAGATTGCAGAACCATGGAGCTAATGTGGGAGAGAACATCGGACACCTACAGGGTACAAGTGAAAATATGACTAGGCAAGCAATTCCACAGTTAAATTAAGCCCCAACTCCATACAACCCTGTGCAGCAGCAGTACAACATTGTGCAACAACCATACAACAACGCATAGCCACAGTACAACCCAGCGCAACCCCAGTATTATACCGCGCAGTATAATCAAGCACCATAGTACAACGCATCGAGAGGGGACCAAGTAGGCTATCGAGGAGGAGGACGAGCTGGAGGAGGTTTCAAATGTGGTAGAGGACCAGTCACATGTCACAATTTCTAGAAACCGAGACATTATGCATGGGAATTCCCACTGCCACTATCAACTTGTTTGTACTGTCGTGCATCGGACCACGAGATAGAGGAATGCCTAACAATATTAGTAAAGATCTAGGAAAAGAGGAACCAGAGCAATCCGAATGTTCAATGGATTTAAGCCAAAGCAAGGAAGGATGGACAAAACATCAACATAGTCACCCGTGGAGGAATGAAGACAGGGAACGACATAGTCCAACAAGAACCTGCACAGAACCAGTGGGTAAAGAAGAACATCGAACCAAGGAAGCAATTCGACACACCCAAAGAAAAGGAGACTTTGAAGGAATCCAGACAAGATTTTTAGAAGATGGACATAGCCTCGACTTCCACTACGCAACTAGCCCATGAAGCCCCAGAATACGAAATTCCTCCATCATTGGATCATACCAAAGGAATGCCACCCAAGGGACAAGTAAGTATTATCCAAGACGTTTTACATTCATGCATCAAAATGTTAAGTGATACTTCATCTATGCAAATATTGCAAAACATCCTAGAGAAATGTAGCAATGAGATAGAACAAAATCTAGAACCGAAAATTATCAATCATCTACACACAAGAAGAAGAACAAGTAGGGAATTTAGATTGAATGCTAACATTGGAGATTTCAATATGGGAGACATCATACTAGACCTAGTATCCGAAGTGAATGTGCTACCCAGGAAAACCTGGCAATGCATGGGAGAGCCAACATTGGGATATTCAAATATCCAACTAAAACTAGAAAATCAACATAGGGTCCTACCAATCGGGAGACTGAAAGGAGTAACAATAGATATTGATGGTGTGTGCACTAAAGAATATTTTGAAGTCATTGAAATAGTGTATGGAACAACACCATACCCAACGCTACTCAGTCTGGATTGGGCATTTGAAAACCAGACCATAATTAACTTGAAGACCAGGAAAATGACATTTGAATCCGGAGATTACAGGGTCATAACACCACTAGATCGATCAGAAGAGGAGAGGTTCGTAAAACCCACTTGCTTGGACTTAGAGGAAATCGGCCAGTTGTATAGAAAAACTGTGCACGAGGAGGATTATGTAAACCCAACTACAGACGGGGTACTCAATTGGTGTAGTATTACTTCATGTGAAATAGATTCAGACATTGGATTAGAGAACTAGCAACAAAGACTACACGAAGTTTCCACGAGAAGATGTGCAAGAATAGACCACGTAGTATAGTGGATAGGTACAAAAATCAAAGAACCACCCAGTTTCCACGGACTAAATCATTTGGAAACATTATTGACACAATATGAAGACAAAGTACTAGAGAACTAGAGGCTACTAGCACTATATTTAGCACTCAAGGCCATGCCCGCTATATGGTGGGGTGCACACAAGCAGACTATCACAAACTGGTACCAATGTAAGAGTTTATTGCACATAAGGTTTAGCACAGAACAAAAAAGAAAAAAACAATGGAGATATGAAGGACTAGGGACACCAACAAAGCACTTGGAGGAATGATAAACACTATGGAAAATGACCCCACCAAATGAATTGCCTCACCACTTTATTCACACATTAGAAGGCATACCAATGAACTGGTATACAGATCAAGAACTACAACATGGGAGACATTGAAATAGAACTTTACCATCACTTTCTCGTTCAAACATGAGAACCCCAACATAGATGCAGCCCTAAAACATATCAGAGGAGTCATATTCATTAAAGAACCAAAAATAGAACTTATTACCGAAGAGAAAAAATGAAATAAGAAGACATTCAAGGAACTACTATCATGTTACCAGGTACATGAGGAAATACCAGACAAAGATGACCTGCGCAAAATTAAGATTGAAGAAGTAGAAGGTGAAAGAGATGTGAAGGGACCACCTATAGAATATGAAGTTATTTCCCCACCAATGAAGATAAAGAAAGTAAACATCAGAACAACCGAACATCCCAAAATGGCCAGCATTGGAGACTACTGGGATGAACCAACAATAGAAAGAATTACAGAGTTGTTGCGTGAGTACATCAACTTATTTCCTACAACATTTATAGAGATGAAGGGTATATCAAGAGAACTGGGAGAGATGAATATACCTCTCAGACCCAAAGAGAGACCGATTAGACAATGACCATATAGACTGAATCCCATATATAAACAAAAATTTAAAGACAAGATCGACCAGATGTTTGAAGCTGGCATAATCGAACCAGTCAAGGAATCAGAATGGATAAGCCCGATGATCATACAGGACAAGAAACAAGGCAGAGGGATTAGGATATGCATTGACTTGAGGAAATTGAATGATGCATGCCTACACGACCCATTCTCTACACCATTCACGGATGAAGTGTTAGAGAATGTCGGGGGACATGAATTTTACTCACTCACTAATGGATTCTTAGGCTACCATCAGATTAAGATAGCACAGGAGGATAGATACAAGACCACGTTCGCGACGAAATGAGGATCTTACCAATATAAAGTCATGCCATTTGGACTTAAGAATGCACCAACAATATTCTCCAGAGTGGTTATCGCAACATTTAAAGAATTCATCCATTAGTTTCTCGAAGTATACCTGGATGACTGGACAATATATAGTCTGTTGGAAAACCATGTGGAATTTTTACGCTTGATGCTAGAACGATGCAGACAGTGTCAGATATCACTAAACATAAAAAAATGTATATTTGGAACACCGTTTGGGATATTATTAGGCCATATAGTATACAAACAAGGACTATTGTTCGATCCAACAAAGATCGCAGTCATCGTTAATTTACCAGTGGCTAAAACAGTCTATCATCTATGAGTGACATTAGGACACAAAAGATACTATCAAAAAATCACCAAAGGATATGCGCAGATCACAACACCAATGGAAAAACGGCTAAGGAAGGATACAAAGTACCAATGGAACGATGAGTGTCAACACGGTCTGGATACCCTAAAGGATAAGATGGTCACTTCACCGATATTAGTATTTCTGGACTAGGGAAAGACATTCCATGTGCATGTAGATGCATTAACGATAGAAATTGGAGCGATCTTGGTGCAGCCAGGAGCAAGAGACTTGGATCACCCAATAGAATTTCCAAGAAGAAAAGTATCCAATTTGGAACATAACTATAACACAAAGGAAATAGAAGTCCTAGTTATGGTTTATGCACTTCAGAAGGTCAGACATTGTTGGTTGTGGAGCCTGATTATCTTCCTGATTCAGAGGTCTTTTACTTTCAGCCATGTTTATACCCAATGAAGTATTTACACCCCATAAGTATGTACACTCTTCCACGCGGGGGATTGCAGATTGGGGGTACCCCCTCTGCAGGGTCCAGGGGGGCTATCCCCCCGGCTGGGGGGTTTGGGGGCNAAACTGCCTTGTAAATGTATATTGTAATTTCATTGTAAATATGGACTGTTCATTATAAGGTCGCAGATCTAACAATAGAGATTATGTTAGGGTTTGTTTCCCTAGAAGGCAACCCTCTTTTATGAGGGAAATGTATTGTGTCTATGATTGATGGTGAATATTGTATTTTGAGATAGGATACTGTGAGAAAAAGAAGAGGAAGTTACAATAGGTTTGCTCTAGGTTGTATCCCTTCATATGCGGGATAATAATAAAGGAAGTACCTGGAAATTTCTCTGGTGGACGTAGCCCACACTGGGTGAACCATGAAAATCTGTGTCTCTATTGTATTGCGTATCTTCTGTGTTTTATTTATGCATTTGTTTTATTTTATTTCTACATGGTCCTATTTTTCTAACAACTGGTATCAGAGCGAAAGGTAACTCGTAGGAAAAGAGGGTTCCTCGTTCGAGTGGGAGAAATGTCGGAAGATGGAAAGTTTAGGGTCGAGAAATTTAATGACCAAAACTACCAGTTATGGAAGATGCAAATGGAAGACTATTTATATCAAAATGATCTATTCCTACCATTGGTAAGAATAGAAAAGAAGCTGACAGCTACGAAGGATGAAGAATGGGAGATTCTTGATAGAAAGGCTCTAGGAACGATACGACTGAGCCTGGCAGTGTCGGTGGCTTTCAATGTTTCCAAAGAAAAGACAACGAAGGCTTTGATGGATGCATTGGCCAAATTGTATGAAAAACCCTCGGTGTCCAATGAGGTATTTCTAATGAAGAGATTATTTAATATGAAGATGTCGGAAGGTGGGTCTGTTGCAGATCATTTAAATTATTTTAATGCGGTTACTAATCAACTAAGTTCTGTAAAAGTGGACTTTGATGATGAGGTCAGGGCTCTTCTAATCTTGTGCTCATTTCCAGAAAGATGGAACAGCTTGGTCATGGATGTAAGTAACTTTGTCTCTGGTTCAAATATTTTAAAATTTGATGATGTTGTTGGTGTTATCCTTAGTGAGGAAATGTGATGGAAAAGCACAGGTGAGACATCAGGAAATGCGTTGAACA
>SNQJ01S0112825.1:30327-44139 GCA_010110895.2 Picea sitchensis
GGAGTGCAGAGGGGGGGGTACCCCATATGAAGGAAAAATTTCCTTGTAAATGTATATTGTAATTTCATTGTAAATTTGGACCGTTCATTATAAGGTCACAAATCTAACGATATAGATTATGTTAGGGTTTTTTTCCCTAGAAGGAAACCCTCTTTTATGAGGGAAGTGTATTGCGTCTATGATTGATGGCGAATATTGTATTCTAAGATAGGAGATTGTGAGACAAACAAGAGGAAGTTACAATGGGTTTGATGTAGGTTGTATCCCTTCATATATTGGATAATAATAAAGGAAGGACCTGGCAATTTCTCTAGTGGATGTAGCCCACACTGGGTGAACCACGTAAATCTGTGTCTCTATTGTATTGTGTATATTCTTTGTTTTGTTTCCGCATTTGTTTTATTTTATTTCTCCACGGTCCTATTTTTATAATAGACACTACCTATTGGGAAAGAATTTTAAGATGTTTAAAGATCACTCATCCCTAAATACCTAGTCAACAAGCCAGTGTTGGTTGGGAGAATCTTTCGATGGTTACTATTATTTCAAGAATTTGACTTCGAAGTAATCATTAAACCAGGAAATCTAAATGCAGGACTAGACCACCTATCATGGGTCACAAATGGAGAAGAACCCATGAACTTAGAAGACAATTTTATGGATACACAACTATTTTTCGTACATATTGTTGATGACTACTTCGCAGAGATCATCCAGTACTTGAGCACAAGTACCGCACCGCAAGATTATATGACCTAGCAGTTCTCACTTTAAACTATCAACTGCTCGTAGGACATCTATATAAAATGGGCACAGATAGAATTCTACAAAGGTACGTGTTGGAGCACGAACAACCAAGAATTTTAATAGAATCCCACGAGGGATGGGCAAGAAGACACTACACAAGAAAATCTACCACACAGAAGGTACTCTGTGTAGGATTATGGTGGCTAACCATTCACAAAGACTCGAAAGAGTACTGTCAGAGATGCGATGTCTGTCAAAGGGTAGGAAAACCCAACAAAAGGGAAAAGATGCCGCTACAACCATAAGTGACATTAAATTCATTTGATAAATGGGAAATCGACTTTGTGGGACCGATTAACCCACCATCCAAGAGAAAAGGGGAAATATACATCATCACTGCGACAAAATACCTAACAAGATGGGCAGAAGCCACACCAGTAAAAGACTACAATGTAGAGACTGCTACACACTTCTTATTTGGACAAGTAATTACTAGGTTTGGGTGCCCAAGAGTTTTGATGAGCGACCAAGGCACGCATTTCATAAATAGCACCATCATCTCAATGCTCAAGGAATTTGAAGTTCACCGCCAGAGAAGCACACCGTATCACCGACAGGTGAATGGCACAGTAGAGGCCTTTAACAAAATTCTAGAGAATGCACTGACAAATATCTGTAACGTCAACAGAGAGGACTGGGACCTCAAAGTACCAACAGTATTATGGGCTTGTAGGATGACATGCAAAAATTTGACAGGGAACACACCATTCAAAATCGTCTACGACCAAGAATCAATAGTTCCATTAGAATGTTTAGTACCCATCTTACGTGTAGCCGCTATCACACAAATGACAGAACACAACACAATACAGGAAATACTGAATCAATTGTTAGCAATGGAGGAAGACCAAATCCTGGCAAGATTCCATCAACAAGTGCAGAAGGCCAGAGACAAAGCATGGAACGATCGACACATTAATAAGAAGACTTTAATGGAAGGAGATCTAGTATTTCTCTATGACAACAAATCGTTTCAACACCCAGGAAAGATGAGAATGCATTGGTTAGGACCATATGAGGTAAAATTTGTAACAGATGGTGGAGTTGTACAGTTAAGAGATTTAGCAGGCATAGACCTCATAGGAATGATCAATGGGAGCCAACTAAAGTTGTACAAGGACAGTCGACCACCCAACGCACATTAAAAAAAAAAGAAAAAAAAACCCGAAAATACACGAAAAATCCACAGGACGCTCGAAACATGAATGAAGTAAAGGCAAGGGAAATGGCTACATTCGTAAGAAAAACAAGCAGGAAACGAAAAGTCTGCAAAAGCAGGATGATAGGACAACACTAAGAGGAATTAAAGCACGACAAGGACTGATGGAATGTCACATTAAAAATGCCAACTAGAAATAGCAAGAGAGGTGTAATGGCAAGTAAGAAATTGTCGCAGATGCTTTGAACCCACAGTTATGGTGCATTAATCGCATCATGGAGGAAGCGTCTACGATAATCTTCATGACAAGCCCATACAACACACAAGCGTGGAAAAAAATTATCTATTTGTGAAAGGAGAATAGAGAGAGAGAAACAACATCTCGAACGAAAAGAGAGAGACCACATAGCCCAACATATTCTTATAAATTTAGCAGACGTTCCACACTCATCACTATGGCACCACCCAAATCCATCGAACTAGGTCAGACCGCCAGACCGACCAGAGTTCCCATCCCTGGAGATCGTTGATATCGATGAGATCCCATCCCCATAAATACCACCAGTGAACTCTACACCCATACTGGAGGAGATTCAACAACCACAAGCATAGACCATGGAAGAGGACATGTAAGAAGAGGCATAGGAACCTCAGAACGAGGAAGTGGAACCCCAACAAGAAGTACATCCAGAAAGAACTGAACCAACCGCAGAAGGTAACGACACAACATAGAATCAAGGATCAGAAGGGAAATCAGATGAGGTGCAGGTACCCATTCTAGGTCAACCAACAGAAGAAACCACAGGAACCACCTTGGCTTGGCTAGAATGGCTTACAGGGAAGAAACTAGGAATTGTTGGAACTTCGTACCAACCACCACAGCAGGAAGACAAAGTTCTGATACTAAGCTCACCTCGCAAGAAACTGGAAACAAAAATTGTGCTACCATGCATACTAGAGAGAGTACAGGTAGATCCAAAGCTATTGGGTCACGTTGGGAAGCTCAAATATTCTGACCATGACGTCTCAGGCAACACAAGGTACCTAGAACTTGCGCCAAGGGTTTTTATGTAGACAATAGTGGTCAACCAACTTGGAGAAATGATCAGCCAACCACACCAGTGGGCAATTGGATTGGACCGAATATGCATTTTAGGATTGATGAAAATCCCACACTTTGGCAGAGGCCAGTATGCGACAACATGCATTAAGAATTTGTTAGTAGTTATTCATGGAGGGGATATCTAGCTAGACAGAACCGTCCCCATAAAATTTGAGCTTGTTTTGTAGATAACAGGACTACCCAGTCGGGGTATGGATCCCACACTGATTCTGGATGATAAATCCAAGGAAAAAGTGTTAGCAGAGGAAATGAAGAAGAAATATGGCACCGCTAGGGGGACAAGAGGCATTTTAATGAAACAGATCAATAATGCATCAACACAAATGGGCGAAAATATCTTATCTTGTAAGTTGTTAAGAAAATTCTGCAAAGATGAGGTACCGACACTAGGAGTCATCGCAATTGTAGCTCAATGAATAGAAGGCACCTTCATGAGCTGGGTGCCTTATCTGCTAAACTTGTTCCAAGTGGACTACAAGGACACATAGGAACTCAGTACATAGTTTCATTACTCATCGTTGCTCACCCTCATAGCCTTCATGGGATGGCGGGAACCAGAGTATGCAGTTTTTTCTACTAGACCACAACCAGTGGGAGCGAGATATCGAGTTCTAACATCGGGGCCATAGGCCAGACAAAAGAGGGACAATGTAATCATATTTGAAGAATACCTATAGGACATGAAGGAAGCTATTATCCGATCATGGAGAATAACACTAGAAGTTATCACGCGATATGATAATATCACTAACTTCTGGGCTACATGTCAAGCCATGTAGATACAACCCACACAAGATCCAAATAATCAATGGCTATCGATGCGCTACTTCATCACAAAGGTTGATATAGACATGGTCATCAGTGAATGGCTTGATGCATGGAGGATCCCATCCATTCCCCTGGAAGTACCGGAAGGACCCGCAGAGGGAGAAGTAGTACAGGTGGAAACACAACCTCCGCAAATCCCAGTTCCCAAGAAACCAAGGATGGGCCAAAACAAATCAAATCAGGTATACAAAGGGTCAAAGCAGATAGGAACCTAGAAGGGGTAGAAAGAGACTATCGAATGGTCAAAACAAGCTAAGGGAACACAGGAGACCACCCCAAACCTCATCACATAGGAGCAAGGGGGAACTAAGAGACCAGTTGTATAGGCCGCAAGCACATGCAAGAAATCAAAGGTGAAACAAAAATCACTAGAATATACGATCATAGAGGACGATAGAGAAATTATTGCTAGGATGGTCCAGGATTGTCTCACAGAAGACTTCAACCACACAACACATCACAGGGATAATCTGCAAAAAGAGCTGGCAAAAATAAGACAACTCCTCAAGAAACCCGGGAAGGTATAGAGGGAAAGTAGCAACAGAGGCATAGATTCGTCAACAACACAAACCAATGAAAGAGTGGAGATCGAAGAAAGAGACCCAACCCTCCCCATTCCACACGCAAATGCAACGGTCCACATAAGACTAAGCATGCTACGAATGGATGAAATCAAGGGAAAAACACCACTAAAGGATTTTGACCACATCTAATTGGTCCTAACACAGATTCCATCAAGGGAATTACACAAGTTGTAGGTTAGCGTCGACCACGAGATGCAGTCTCGGGCACATAAAAACTTAGTCGAGCTACAAAAAGAGACAAAGCAGTAGGAAGCGCTGGAAAAAGAGTATGAACAGGACACATCCAAAACCCGGGAGAAGATGGAACACAGGAATGAATTGGAATTCAGAGTGGGAGAAATTTTTGGGAAACTTCCAAACACTGCACAAGAAAACGAATTCCTAGCCACAGAAAAGATCGACCAGATTGCGCAGGAAATTGCTCGATACCAGAAGGAGATCGGGGATCTTCAAGAACAACTAACACCAACAAATCCACCAACAGTAAAGGAGAAGAGGAGGCAAGAAAAAACAATGAAAATATAGGAAATGGAGAAGCATGTTAGCACAACAGCAGAATTTCTCGACAAAGCAACGCAAATTTGGACAAGACTCGAGGAGGACCCACTAGAAATTGTTTGAATTTTGATAAAAGTTTCAAAAGGGTGTCATGGCGCACTAGGAATTGTTTGAATTTTGATAAAATTTTCAAAAGGGTGTCATGGTGCACTAGGAATTGGAAGAAAGATAAGAAGGATTTTTCCAAAGACTCAAAGGTTGAGTGAGACTCAGATTTTTCATCCACATACCATTTGGTAGAGGGACCAATGAAAATTATTTGGAACAGTCGTATATGAATGGAATATTCCATAATGTTATTGGAAGAAAACCATAAGTGAGAATACATGATGTGATTAGTTGGGTCTTCTCCGGGCTTGCCTTCGAATTTGGGGATATGACAAGGAAACGTGGTGGGGACATTCGGCCAAGTGAGGTTGTGTAATATGGGATCATTCATAAATTTGGTCAAGTATGAGATGTTAATCGATTCCAGGTATGGCATCAAAAAATTCATACCAGCCATGGTATGATGTGGTTGAGAAGACATTCTTTGTGAGGATTGTTGGGAGTTTGTACCTTGTGAATAATATTGGCCTTCACCTCCTTATGGTGGAGGAATAGTTGGTGAGTTGTTTTGGGTATTGGTTCCAAGAAAGGCAAATCCAAGAAGGGTTGACCCTAGAATCGTGGCACTAACTGGTGTGTGTGTGACAGTTGTGTTGATGTGTCAGCCAAATTTGGGACACCGCCCAAAATTGGGGGAAGGTTTCTCAAACATCGAGACTGATGGGGATGTTTTGGTTACCCTATGTTTATAGACTATATGTGAATGTGTGAAAGTGGTGGCAATAAGAAATAAGGGAAAAAATTCTTTGAAAACTATCTTAACAATGTATTTTAAAACTATATGTAATCAAATATGGAAATCATACATAAAGAAAGTAACAATATAAGATGGTTGATGGTTTCATCCATATGGGGGAGTAAAATAAAATGCACATCTCCTAATAGACCTATTTTCCTTCCTCTCAAATAACATTGGGCCTCCAAAAAAGAACTCAACAATGGGGCCAAAACCCACTTGAGGAGAAGCTAGTGAAGGGATGAAAAATCAGTAGCAATGAGGGGTGAATGGGGCATATCCTAAAAGTACTAGAAATATTTCCTAGCAGCCTTTCAAAATCTGGTTGAGGTGAAATTTCATTCCACAACTACCACCTTGGGTAGATAAACCTAGAATTGGCCACTAATTTACCTCGATCAAGAACAACATTTATATTTTTGGCCTCATAAATTGGTCATAGGCTAGAGGCTTTCCAAGGGTTGGGTGACCTAAGGAGGCAAGAACAAACAATTGGACTTCAGCCTTCAACCTTTCATGGGTGTCTCCCTCCCTTATGGTATAAGAATGCATGATTGCAAGGATTTTGGTACCCTATTTCTCAAATTTCTAAGTTTCAATGAGAAAAATATAATGGGGAGTTATTTGGATACCTATCCCCAAAATCATAACTTAGAGTACAATTTTCTTTTGGTGTTCCTCCTGTGGAGGTTAAAAAATGTATTTTTTATGGTTTCTTTTAGGATGTGAAAGTAGGTTGTGAATTTTGGGTCTTGGTCCAACCTCATTGTTTTAAAAGTGGTGTGACCAAAATTAGTCACTAATAAATGAATCCCTTATGATCCTCCCAGATCATTTATGGGTGCAGGGAGAAGAGCATACTATTGTTTCAAGTATCTAGTAAAAATCTTTCGAATATGTGGTGATGTTATGTGCAAGACGTGAGGGTGAGTGAATATTTTCAATAAGTTAGTGATCAAAATTTCAACATGTCTACATAGCTTGGTGCTTTACAAATCCTATTTATCTCTAACTTACTTAATTACACAAACAATCGTTGCAAAAATTGAAAATCCTTAGGTAACTAGTATGGTGGACATGTGGGTCCTTACTTTTGATATTTTAATCTCCCTAGAATGTTATCTAATCTAAGAAAGCTTTGAAACTATCTCTAGATTGTAGACATGTGGGCTTGTATGGGCCCTTGCAAATCCTTAAACGTCCTAGGTGGTTTACTCTAACAATTTGAAAGTATCCCAAGAAAACTAAGAGGTATTGGCCTCTCCGAAAATGCTTGATTTAGTTGCATAAAATGAGAAAAACAAGAGGTATTAGCCTCTCCTAAAGATAAATTTTAAGAGGGAGATGGATATTATTTGAATAATCTATTTTTTTATTTCCAAGGTCACACTAAGGTGCGAGGAAAGAGAATACTCCAAGATTGTTAAAATGTTCCCTAGTCTCGATTTAGTGTGATGAATTGCAAAAGAAACAAAAATTCCAATGATTTTAATATTCAAATGCTATACTAGGCCATCCACATGGCAACAAAGGAAGAAAAATATGCAAAAGGTTCTTTTTATCCCCCTAAGTTACCATGTGTGGCTAAGTATATATGCAATAATGAATCGAAATCCTGTTTCTTGTGGATTTTAAAAAGTGCATAAAGTAAACTTAATCTACTTGGTAAAAATGGGATCGAAAAGACTTACAATTTGAAAGAGAAAACTTGTGCATGGCTACACAATGAGATATCCATGCACAATGCACACTGTACATAGTCAGTGAGTGTAGACAGTGTGAAGAACTGCACGGTACGTGCAACTATTAGACCTAAACCTGAGCACTCTGAGAGAAAATGCGGGTCGAAAATTTGAAATGAAATCAACCATCACATGTGTGAATTGCATTATATGAAGGGTAGGCTAGGTTGGTTTTGGACCTTGCAAACACTAGAAAGTGAGAATAATAAATCTAGTAGCCTACATGAGAAGGAATTTGGATTTCAATTCCCATAATGATCACCAATAAATTTGGGGATTTTAATCACAAGGGTGAGAAAAAAGTGACCCCTTTGATTTCCTTTGTAATCTATCAAAGAAACACAGAACAATGGTTAGTAGGTTAGTGAACCCACAAGCTAGAAAGAAAGAAATAAAAAAAAATAGCAATAACAAACAATGAAAACTAAAATAAGCAAACATTAAAAAATGATGCATGAAATTGAACACAAAGAATGGTTACCCAATAGAGAATGGTATTTTAAATTGAGAACACCAAGAGGACAAATATGGGATTTATGAATCACCTCCTCCTCTTTGGGAGGGCTCTTGTGTCCCCCAAATACAATTTTTTCTCTCTTCTAACAATGGATAAAAATGGAAATACAATAGCAAAGAATTGATTGTTGGACTTCTCAAGAGGAGAGAAGTGAAACACTTGTTATGAATGATAAAAGAGTTCTAGGAGAAATATGGCTTCTCTAACACAAAATGAACAACATAAAAATACTGAAAATTCTTCTCCTTGTTTGCACACCTTGGTCATGTATTTATAGGACCAATGCAATATTTTTCTTACCTTGATAATAGTGTGAATGGGATCCCTTTGATGGTACTTCCCATCCTTTTAGTAGCCCCAAGGAAATATTTTAGGTTGATCTTTTGGTCTTTTCATGGTACACTTTGACCTTGAAGTGGTTGAGGCCTGACCAAATGCATTAATGCACTATTTTGTCATTTGCACGGGTTCTTGTGGAGACAGTCACATGCGACATGAAATTTTCACATTAAGCATTGTGTTGGATCATGTGATGTGTCCGAGTAAGCCTTGGTAAATTTTTGATGAAGTTCAATGACTTTATGCATAGTTTTTCTTGCTAAACAGGTTCTGTAAATGCTTGAGGTGTGCTCATTAATGTATTGTGTTGGTATTGTCTTCAACCGTTGCATGTATCATGATGAGAATTTTTTTAGTGATAATAAATCTCCTAATCTTAACACGTCTTCAACACTATTGATGGCATTCGATGGACACATGTTTCTACCTCATGGAATACTCACTGGCTTACCCATCACGTTAGGTGATAATACTATCTATGTTGATGTGGAGGTTGTCGATGCACATATTGAGTACAACTTGTTACTCAGGTGTACTTGGTTCTACGATATTATTGTATTTGTCTCATTAGTATTTAGGATCCTATGCTTCCCTCACCAGGGGAAAATAGTTACAATTGATCATCTTTCATTTTGTACCCCATATCTTTGATTGAATGTGGGGTCAAATGTACCCTATGTAGGTGATTCCATGAAGTATTTTGTCAATGTCGGTGTCGGTACTTTCAAAGATCCTTTGTTGTTGGGAATATTTCCCCTTCATTCACCATCTCTCACTACTAATGTTTCTCCTATCAAATGATCTCCTCATCTCCCATTGGATCCCTTAGGTTTGTTGATCCTTGTGTGGTACCTCGTTCTGAGGATGTTGAATCATATGGAGCATACATGTTGTTCATCATGGTCAATATTTTCAATCTGGTCATCCCATCAACATATGTTGATCCTAGTCACCAATTCCATCATCATATGGAGTGTTATCAACCTACTCCTCCCATACAAGTTGTTGACTCTCTTAGTTCACATCACTCAACCAATTTTGAGTTTCCTTCAGAAGAGGCCATCCTAGAAGTCATGGCTTCCATAGAAAATCCAAAGGATGAGGTGAGGAGTCAATCATCTTGTCCTCATTTAAAATAAATGAGATTTATCATGATGTGTCTTGACCCGAGAATGGGGGAATTTTCTCAAGCATCTAGTGGACCCCCTAGTCTCAAACCTTTTCCACCTCGTTTTTCTTTTTGGAAATTTACAAGAGAATTCTTTATTAACCCTTCCCTTAAAGATTTGTGTTTTATAATTCCTTGATTTCTTGATGGATCCCATCAAGGATATTTTGTAGCTCAGGAAACCACTCATGATGAGTATATTCGTATGCATAAATTCATTTATATTTGGAATGGAACCAACATGGTGTTCCATATGATGCTAACATTGACCCATGATTTCATTAGTTATGAAAATGATCCTTGGCATGAGCCTTGCAATGGGATATAATTTGTGTAAACCGTCAATATGTGTAGTGCCTTGTACATAGGTGTGTGGTATGAGTGCTTTTGTTTTTCATATATCATATCCAAAAAATGAAAAAATATTTTCTTTTTTGAGATTTGATTATGCGTTTTTACCTTGGAATGTAGTTTACATCTGCTTGATAGGATTCTAGGGAATTCTTTTATGAAGATGGAAATGTCCACTACACTTGAGGTATATATTTCTAAAATGGAATATAGGGATAGGTTTTTCCTTGCATTTTTCCCTTTGCACTATTAAACGTCCATACTGTCAGGGTTATGCATGAGGTTCAAACCCTGTCGATTATGACACTAGCCACTCCTTATGCATGTCATAACTAGTTCTCTAGTTCCTACCCTTCATGGGCACCCTAGTTAGAACCTTGATTTCCATTTGGTTTCCATGTTTCATTTTCCTATAGGCTCAGGATCCCTCCTTTATCCCTACCATGACTTGAATATTGAGCCTCATTTTCCTCTCTTCGTCTATATTCTAGCCTGTTGATGGGCAAAAATGACCGTTCGTCAATTGGAAAAATGAGTCCGGTCTGGGGTTGTATAAATAACCCAAGCCGTTTGGTATGACTCGTCCTGACATATTTAATGGCTCCCTTGGCCAATCTAAATGTCCTAAAAGAAACGAGTAAATAAATAAAGGAATGAAATAGCTAACTAATTACTAATTACCGATATATAAATGTACATGTATGTATATAACTATTTTAAATATTATTTACACAATAGAGTTGTTTCTCTAATTTATGTACATGTTATACAATTTGTGAGTTTTAATCTAAAATCACGGAAATCAATGAACAAGTGGTTCTTTTCATTAAATATAGATAACGAAAACAAAATAAACTATTTCTTTTGTTTTTGTTTTTTATCTCTATGTATCTGTAAAATTAAATATCAAACATACTATGGAAGAAGAATATGTAGACAGTGAAAACTATATCACATACAAGAGTTTCGAAAGAAAACAAACAAACAAAGAGAACAAACTAACCTATTAATGATTTGATCAACATGCATCCATTGTTTGTATGATCATGAATTTTCCATCCAGTCTGTCCACGAGATAAATCTGCTGTGAAATTTTTATGTTGTTTGAAATAAATGCCAAACAATACATCAACTACTAGATTTTAATGATAGTACGACAAGATGCAGATAATAACTATGATATTTATGACTATAGGCAATTATACATAAAATAAATATAATTGTAACACCTACTTTTAATCATTCAACAAGATTAAGATAAACCTTATCATTTGAATTGAACGATCAATCACTATTTTCATATAACTTAAGCATAAAATTGTGGACTGTATGAAAGAAATTATCTTGACGACATAATAATTAGCGAATACAAAATCTATCAATAATTATCGAATTACCAAGATAAGCAAACCATAGACAACAACAATATTTACAGATAGCTAAAGAAGAAATGTAAACACATGTTCGGTCCAAATTCATGTATAAGTTGTCCATAATTAGCCCTAGGCTAGGATGTCCCAGTTACAAAAAATAATGAGTTTTTAAAGCCTTCAAAAAGGTAATTGTCTCATCTTCTGAGATAAAATATTGATTACAAAAATAGAGAGGGGGATATAACCACCCATATCATACTAAATCTTCTAAAGATAAACAAAGTTTATTATTGTTTATACAAAAAGGATCATAGACATGGCTAACAAGCCCCAAAAATATTTCAGATTACTTGGTCACCATCAACTTCTAGATATCCTGAAAAGAAAAGATAAAATAGAGAAATTTAGATACATATTTAACCATAATTTTGCAAATTTCGAATTAGAAAAAGACTAGCTACAGAATCTACTGATTCTGTGGCCAGTCTATTTTTTTTTAAATGAAATCTAATCTATTCAATAAAATAATCTAATTTATTTAATAAACAAAGCAATCCAATTTATGTAATGAATAACCCTATTTCAAGATAAAAGAGATCTTACCTCTAACTGTAAAATCAAACCATATCAGATGATCTCAAAATTTATTATTGCTGTTGCAGTCTCGACATTTTTTAATATCACATTCCCTGTAGTTTTCATACGTTTCCCTTGTTTCTGAATGATAGACTGGAGGCTGCGAATTTCATTCTTTAATGGGTCGACTTGGTCATTAAGGGCTTTGATATATGACTGTAGAATGGGTATATGAGTGTAGTACTTGTTGATCTAGAATAGGCAAGCTTCACATTGTGGCTATGCGACAATCACTCGAGAATTCCCATGGTTGTGCACCAGAATGTCCCCAAAATGGACTGTAGATTTGTTAACCAATTTAATACCAGGAACCCCTTCACTATGTTTCAGACAAGGCGATAGATTATCTACGAAGTTGTAAGGTTGATCGAGGTCCGTTTGAAAAGAAAGAGGGTCTTCTTCAGCAAGAAATCTATCAATTTGGGAATCCGAACTCTCATGGATATTGATCATCTTGATCGAGTTCACATGAGGGTTTGACTTGTTTCGGAGCTTCCTCGAAATCAACTTTCCAGCTCTCTTATTTTTAAAACCCAAATCAACATCACCTTTAGACATCTTGCATGTAGGTATTTTTGAATTTTTGACAGAGTCATTAGGCTATGCAACTTTCTCATGGGACTTCTTAGTAACTTTCAGGTCAGGTAAAGGCTTACCGTGGGTGGCCGTAACACAAGCCTGGGTACATGAGGGGAGCGTTGTAGGATTGATTATGGTTTCCTCAATCACAGGCTTATCAACCTCTTCAGCATTGGGGTTAATGAAACCATTTTTGGTTAAAAATGAATCCTAATCATCGTTCAACAACTTTAATTAATGTACAAACATAATTCTTATTAAACCATGGTGGAAAAGACTCGAATCCAAACGTTGCTTTTTATACCTTTTAGCCATTTTGTAAAGGCTCCTCCACAGATAATAAGGCATGTTTAAAGAAAACCCTATGAAATTCATGAGCAGACGCAAGTGATAAAGAAACACTAAACCAAAACGGCCTTCACAAGTGACAAATTGTTTCAACACTGTAAGCAGACCATGCCATCGGGATTTCAGTAAGGAGATTGGCATACCTTTGTCATATCCATTGATCTTCCGAGATGTAAATAAAAGAGTCCATGGAACCTCTTCTACCTTAGTATTCTTGAACCACCTCTACCCACTCGTGGGGAGTCCTGTTGCTTGGCTTAAAAGTCTTCAGTGACTTCAAGTTGAATGTCCCCCACCTTAGGTCTACATCCATTGAATGAGAGAGTGAATTCCTGAGCAGTCTGTAGGTTGAAACCCTAGAAATTTTGAAGGAAAACGAGCCAACCATTACCCTCGAGATCCTCTATGGCATCATCGCATAGGAGCAAGGTCTAAGTGCCATTAGGTTCGACTCTAACAACTGGAGCCATTTAAACATCTACAGGAAATCACCCAAACAATGTGTATGGAGGGTTTGTAAGAGGAGACAAGAGGTATACTCCACGCCCGAAAATCATCAACAGTCAGTGGTGTATGAGCATAAAATTCATAACAAAAATATAGGAATTGTTTGAAATGAATGCGAGGGGTGTTTCTGCAAGATACCAGATATATAAAATATGCAGAACATAAACGAAATGATAGAAATAACAGAATAACAGTGAAATATCCAGCATAATCTTCACAATACATAGAAATGATATACGAAATAGCAATAGAAATAGCACTTGAACAGAAATAGCACTTGATTCAGATAGAAATGTTCACAGGCCTCTTCGAGGGGGCAACCTCCAATCGAGCAGCGCTCTGTTACAAT
>SNQJ01S0112826.1:0-22763 GCA_010110895.2 Picea sitchensis
AAGTAGTGGCCTCAAAAAATTCTTCATATTCTTAGAATAATGTAGCTTATATTTCATGGTTTATTTTGGGTTTGGAGGAAGAAACATGCATGGATTCCACCAAGGATGAATTAATATGCCTAGCCTCCAAGCCCAAGTGATTAGGAAGTGGTTCTAGAGGCATGAGATCATTTTTAGAGGGAGTGGTTGTTGCATGACTAGAGGTAGTGGACACATAGTGCATGGAATCAATGTGAGCAACATGATGCAAGATTATATTATGAGAATTTAGTTGGGGGGATCAGTGAAGGAGAGTTGATCGATGGTGATGATGTGTCCCTCATTTGGGAATATCATGACTCAAAAGAGTGAAGACACCACAACATTCATTGTATAGATGAAATCAAAACCCAGGAGAATATTGTAATCCACTGGATCATTCATGAAAACAACATTGATCAAAATCGTCTTATCACCTAACTCATTGGGGATATTAGGAAAAATCCCTAAGAGGGAATAGAGTCTACCATCAAAGTCTCTTAACTCAATCATCAATGGGATAATAGTAGGGGAGCCTAGTTGTTTCCAAGATGATGAGGAAATAATACATGAGGATGCCCCATCATTTATTATATGTCAATAAACTATAAAGTTTTTAATGATGACCTGTATTTGAAATGGGGTAAAAGATGGAAATCGTTCTTGGAAAATTTGATCCAAATCAAGGGTGATGGTCCATGATGGGTATAGGTATACACTTATGTTTTACTTACAAGGATAAGGTCTAGTAGACATTGTGGTACTAGACGTGGAAGGGGTGCCCCCAATTCTACATGATCGAGCCTCATTCGTGAGGTAGATTCGGTGTGAAGGGGGGCTACCCATGTGTGGGGTAAAAAATAATGTTGAGGTGCATGAACCCTTACTTGATAGATTAATGGGTGCATGTTGGGGGAGGGGGAATGTCAAATTTTTGTAAGGAGAACTAATAAGTTTATACTTTTGTGTGCACCCCAAACTAACTACTTGGACTATATTTGGAGTAACTTCATGGCACTTATGGGTTGGGTCACCATAGAGCTCACAAAATGGGAAAGGGTGATTATTCCATGTATGGGTGGTGCATCTATGCTTGGTTTGATTGTAGTTCTAGCGGGAACTATGAGTGACCCCATATGTACAAGCATTTCCCCTATTCCATGGGAACTGATAGTGGATGTTTATCTTCTTACACCTTGTGAGTGGTGGATGACCAATATAACTTGGAGAGGGGGGCCAAGTCTTTCCTAACTGGGAAGAAGAGGATGGGGTTATATATGTTATTTTGTTTTGGTCCTGCCATGGTGGTTTATGGTTGGACACAAAATTAATGAAGAGGAAGGGATACTATATGGGTGTATTGTTTTGGATAGTGGTTCCTAACATGGTGAACCCAAGCAAAGATAATCCTAAAACAATGGCACTCACTGGCATGTGTGATGTTTGTGTTAATGCTTCTACCAAATTGGGGACACCTCCCAAGATTCAAGGGAGGTTTCTTATGCATATAGAATGGTGGGGATGTTGTGGTTCCCCTATGGTTTTGGACTATATTTGAATGTGTGCACATGGTAGTTAGAAGAATAAAGGAAAAAGTGTTTTAGTAAATGTGGACTATCTCAACAATGTTTTTTAAAGTTGTATGTAATCAAACAATGGAAATAATATAAAACAAAAGTAACAATGTAAGATGGTGGATGGTTTTATCAACATAGGGGAACAAAATAAAATAAATCTGTACTAATAGAACTATCGTCCTTCCTATAAAAAATAACTGGGCCTTCCAAAATCAATCAACAATGGGGTGTGAATCCACTATAAGAGGAGCTAGTGAAGGTATGAACAATCAATTACAATGAGGGGTGAAGGGGGGATATCCCAAAAATTTCCCAACAATAGTTCAAAATCTAATTGAGTTGTGATTGCAACCCACAATCACCACTTGGGTAGATAAAACCTATATTTGGCCACTAAGTTACCTCAATCAAGAATAACATTTATATTTTTGGCCTCAAAAATGGGTCATAGGATAGATTCTTTCCAATTGGTGGGTGACCCAAGGAAGCATGCACAGAACAAATGGACCTCATCTTTCGACCCTTCATAGGTATCTCCCTACGTTATGGTTTAGGGATGCTTCATTTGAAGGATTTTGATACCCTATTTCACAAATTCTAAGTTTAAATGAGAAAATGATAATGAAGAGTTATTTGGATTCCTATCCCTAAAATTGTAACTTAGACTACAATTTTCTTTTGTGTTCCTCCTATGGAGGTTAAAGAAGTGTTGGCTAATGGTTTATTTTAGTATGTGAAAATGGGTTGTGACGTTTGTTCATGGGTCAACCTCATTGAATCTTAAAAATGGTGTGAGAAAAATACTTTCACAAAAAAAATGAAACCCTTTTGATCCTCCCATATCACTTATGAGAGCGGGGAGAAGAGAATACTATCATTTCAAGTATATATAAAAAAACCTTTTGAATATGTGGTGATGTTGTGTGCAATAAATTAAATAGTGTAGTGATTTTCAATAAGTTAGTGATTGAAATTTTAACATGTGGACATCGCTTGGTCCTTTACAAATATTGTTTATCTCTAACTTACTAATTTTTACAAACAATCCTTGCAAAAATCAAAAAATCCCTAGGTAATTAGCATGGTGGACATGTAGGTCCTTACTCTTGAGATTTTAATATTCCTACAATCTTATCTAATATAAGAAATCATTGAAACTATTCCTATATTGTAGACATGTGGGAATGTATGGGTCCTTACAAGATTTTCTTAAACTTCCTAGGTCATTTTATCTAAAAATTTGAAACTATCCTAAGATTGTGGACATGTGGGAATGTATGGGACCTTACAAACATTTTAGATTATATTTCAAAAAATAAAACTAAGAGGTATTGGCCTCTCCTAAAATAATTAATTTAGTTGCAAAACATGATCAAACTAAGAGGTATTGAACTCTCCTAAAATGATTGATCTTTTAAAGGGAGATGGAGGTTTCTTAAGCAATCCCTTTTTTTGATTCCCAATATCACACAAAGGTGCAAGGAAAGAGAATACTCCAAGATTGGAAAAATAGTCTCCTAGTCCTGTTTTAATGTGTTGATTTGTAAGAGTACAGTTTTAGTTTTAAAATAAAAATGATAGACTAAGCCATACATTTGGCAACAAAGAAAGAGAAATATAGAATGGTTATTTTTTCCCCTTTATATGTCTATGTGTAGCTAAGTACCTATGAAATAAAGAACCCAAAAACTACATTTTGTGGATCTTACAAAGTGCAGAAAATAAACCTACTACTACTTGGTGAAACTGGCTTCAAAATCCCTTACAATCAAGTGAAAAATAGCTTTTGCATGGATTTTTATCAGACAATCGCATAGAGGGTGAAGTCTACATGATTAGACAGAGTGGTTAGTGCACAATTCCATGCATAATGTGTAGTTTTTCTTCCTATGTAGCATCCCCAACCATCTGTTGGGTTATGCCACTTAAAATTCCAAACTATGATACTGATTTAATTCATAAAAATACTCTGCAAATGCATAGATTCATACAAAATAATAACATAAATATAAATGCATATTACACAGGAAAAACCCATGAAAATAATTACACAAATATTAACAAAAAAAATGAATTAACAAACAATTGACATTGATGTTTGATAAAAATAACACCAACTGCATGAAAACCTTGCACATTCCTCCCATCCTTAGACCACACTACTCAAAACTATCAGTAGTGGGTCACTCTCGAGTTGGGGCTTAAACACCACCTAGGAAAGGGAATCCTATCTTAGGATAAGGTCTCCTAGAGAGCATAAAGCTCAGACTCAGGTTCCAACTCAATATAACTTCCTATAGTCCCTCATTCCCCACTTGCTTGTACCACCCCAAGAAGTGTGCCCATTCTTTGCTCAACATTATTTTAGCTACCCCACTTCCCTTCTGGGGCTTCAACAACAGGCTAGAAAATAAGTCTCGTAGCTTTGTGGCTGCAACTTGGCACCTTGGGAATTAATTCCCAACAATTCTCTCACTTGTACAGAATGCTCACGGGCCTAACAAATCGCTTCTTCAATAGTCCAAGGGCT
The DNA here is from genome assembly GCA_010110895.2 of Picea sitchensis. Classification (NCBI taxonomy): domain Eukaryota; kingdom Viridiplantae; phylum Streptophyta; class Pinopsida; order Pinales; family Pinaceae; genus Picea; species Picea sitchensis. The sequence continues at coordinate 4,126 of SNQJ01S0112826.1, forward strand.
TGAAAATCTACCTCTTCCACTCCAAATGTTTCCGAGGTATAAGTACATGTACAAGTATTGTAACAACATGGTACAAATGGTAGCTAAGTGAGTGAAATAATGAAGATAGAAAAAATAGGAAAATAAACTAATTCCAAACTATATGTATGCATGTTCCCAACTTCACACTTGTCATGTTGGGAACTACCTTGGGCCCACTTGATTTCCACTTGTCCCCATCCTTATAAATTAGGATAAAATAAATATCCATACTTTATACTTTAAGGAATATTAATATAATATTCCTTTTCACTTAATCCCCCCTAGCTTAGCCCCTTTTCCTAAACTTTTATCCCCCCTTTCCCTATATAGTGGAGTTTATCCCCGCCCCTAATCTTTTATATGCTTGGTATGTAGAAGTGATGTGTTTTCATTAATATTTTCATGTGATTACATATTATAATGATGGCTCACTGGCCATTTTAACATCTTTCTCTACTATCTGATAACCAAACATGCACTATGGCCTCAAAATACTTATACAAAAAGGCACTCTGGCCCCACAATGTCTTGGATCACCAGCCTATCTATTATTTTACATTTATATGTACAATTGGGTTTCTGCCTAGGGGTATTACATTCCCCTCCCACTTATTTATTCATTTTCCTCAATGTAGTATATACACATATACCATCAAAACTTCAAAAGTATTCAGAAAGATGTGGGTATTCTTCACGCATACCATCCTCGTGCTCCCAAGTTGCATCCTTAGGACCATACCAGGTCCATTGGATTTTTACCAGTCCTATTGCTCTATTATGGAGAAACTTGACTTCCAGATCCAATATGCATACCAACTAAACTCGTAAGTCTCCTTCTTTCTCCACTTGAATCACATTACAATTAATTACATTATTAGCATCAGGTATATACTTTTTAATTAATGAAACATGCAATACATTATGAATGCAGATTGATGTAGGTAAGGCAAGCATGTATGCTACATGACCAATTCTCTCCAGGATTTCAAACGACCCACAATAACAAGCTGCCAACTTTGAACATTTTCCCAACTTCAGGGAACTTCTTTTGGATTTTACTTTCAAGAACACATGGTCCCCCACTTTGAAATATCTATGAGTTCTTCCCTTATCAATATAAATTGTTTTCATGTCCTAGGTAGCCTTTAAATTCTGTTTTATTTTCATCATATGCTCTTCCATTTCCCCGAGTAATTCTGTTCCAACCACTTCTCTGTATATTGGGTTGTTCCATATCACTGGTGTGTTGCACTTTCTTCCATAAAGTGCCTCAAATGGGATCATCTTTAGATATAATTGATACCCACTTTTATAAGAAAACTCCATGAAATGCAAGTAATCCTCCCATTTGGATTGTTTATACATCACATACATCCTCAACATATATTCAATCACTTGATTCACCCTCTCTATTTTCCTATTTGACTCTAAATGATAGGTTGTGCTAAAGTTCATATTGGTCCCAAATCCTTTCCAAAAATTTGATGTAAATTTTGGATATCTATCAGATACAATTATCTTAGGCATACCATGCATCCTATCAATTTATCTCATATAAATATAAACAATGTTGGTTTCCTTGTGAGTGATATTTACTGGAATAAAGTGGACAACTTTAGTAAGGTTATCCTCCACCACCATGATGGAATCATGTTGCTTGGTTTTTCTGGGCAACTTTGTGATGAAATCCATTGTTACAACTTCCCATTTCCACTCAGGAATGGGTAATGGTTGTAGTAGACCAACTGGGTGTCTGTGCTCAACCTTTCTCTTTTAACATTTCAAACACTTGGCAATAAAATGAGCAACCTATTTCTTCATACATGGTCAATAATATTGGTTCTTGACAACTGCAATAGTTTTTTGGTAACCAGGGTTCCCAGAATAAGGAACATTATACATTTCTTTTAAAATCAGATTTTTCAATTCTTGAGAATTTGGCACACAAAATTTTCCCCCGTACATGAGAATTTCATCCTTTTCCATCTTATATTCTTCACTTTTCTACTACAAATTACCTTGCTCAAAATTTTCCTTTACCTCCATGTATTTCTAATCTGATTTCGTAGCCTCTAAAATTTTGTCTTTCAAATATTATTGGTACATGCTAATGGTTGTAGCATGCATCTCATGCACTCTCCTGCTGAGTGCATCAAGAACCTTGTTATATTTACCTTTGATATGATTTATATCAAATTCATATTAGTTGAGGAATTCCAACCATATTTTTTTCCTAGCATTTAGGATTGGTTGTCCAAATAAATATTTTAGACCACTATGGTTTGTCCTCAATTCAAATATTTTCCCCATGAGGTATTGCCTCCACATATTCAAGGCATGCACTATGGCTGCCAATTCTAAATCATGAGTAGCATAGTACCTTTCATGATCCTTTAATTTCCTTTATTCATAGCATATCACATTCCCATTTTGACTAAGAAATCCACCAATTCCTTCTTTACATGAATCAATGCATACAATAAAAGCTTCATTTGGATCAACAATATTTAATATTCTAGCACTTGTTAGTAAATTCTTCAAGTGTTGGAAACTCCTTTCACAATACGATGTCCACTCAAACTTCACACCCTTCTTTTGCAAGGAAGTGATTGGGTGTCCAATATTTGATAATCCCTCAATGAATCATCGGTAGTAACCTGCAAGTCCCATGAATTTTCTCACCTTAGAGACATTCCTTGGTGTTTTCCATCCCTCAATGGACTTTATCTTTTCTGGTTCCACTGTTGTTCCTTCCTCTGAAATGATATGGACCAAATAATGAATTTTCTTATCGTAGAATGATCACTTTCTCAATTTGGCATACAACTGATTATCCCTCATTACTTGTGATACCATACTCAAGTGTTTCTCATGATCCTCCTCAGACTTATAATATATAATAATTTCATCGAGGAATACAATGAAAATCTTATCTAATTAATCCCTAAAAATACAGTTCATTAAACACATGAAGACAAATGGTGTATTTGATAACCCAAATGGAACCATTGTGAACTCATAATGACCATACCTTGTTCTGAAGGTAGTCTTGTTTATGCGTTCTTCTTTCATTCTTACCTGATGATAGCCTGATTTAAGATCAATCTTGGAGGATATCTTAGCATCTTTCATCTGATAAAAGAGGCCATCTATCATTAGAAAATTATACTTTTTCTTCAAAGATACCTTGTTCAACTTCCCTAAGTCAATGCAAAGTCTCAACATTCCATATTTTTTCTTCACAAATAATACTCGGGCACCCTAGGGTGACACACTTGGGCATATATACCCTTTCTTAAAAATCTATTCAAGTTGAATTTCCAATTCATTTAGTTCTAGTGTGCTCATCTTGTAAGGGGTATTGGCTATTGGGGTTTCTCTAGGCATCATATTAATCGATAAATCAATATCTCTCTTGGGTGGAAATCCCATTATTTATTTAAATACATATTCAAAATTATTTAGGACTACAGAATATTCAATACTTGGCACCTTATCTTTAGGTGTCTCTTCCATCTATGATGTAAATATTTGACACCTTTTCCTAAAATGTTTCTTCAGTTGCAAGGATGAAGCTTCTATGATGGTTACTTCTCTGGGAATTCCCTAGATTGTCCTCAAGTTCTCTTTCTCATAAAATAAAGTAAATTCCTTATTATAACAATCTAGGATAACATGATGCTTGTACTAATCCATACCAATGAGAAAATCATATGAGCCCAAAGGTATGATATTCAAATATGCTCTTGTGCCCAGTCCATTAATTCCCATTGGACATGCCTTAACCATCTCATTAATTTTCCTTTTAGCTCTTGTAGCTAGCTTCACTAACCAAGGTTTTCCAAGCTTGCTTCTTGGAAATTGAAATCTTTTGACCATCTTAGGATCTAGATAACTATGCATAGCTTCTGAATCAATTAAAATATAAATGGGTTGGTTATTGATCTTACCTTGCACTTCAATCATATGAGACTAGAAGTCAAATTAATTGTTATCCAGAGATGCATAGATCCTAGGTACATTTCTACCCATGTCCTCCATTGTATTAGCCTACTGACTATTATGAACGATCCTCACTTTTTCATCTCTATGAGGACAATCCAAGTACATGTGATCTCTCCCACAACCCTTAAATTGAATGGGTGGTTTCCTTGGTATTTTCCCCATTATCTATGTCATTTTGGGTTCTTTAGAGGCTCTCTATCCTTGATAATTATTTTTAAAGAATGGTGGCTTTGTCCCCTTCTTCCTCTAGTCCATATTAATTTTATTTTTGTCTTCCCATGCCGTTTGGAAAGTTGGTCTTCCTTTATGTTGATCATAAAGGAATATATCCCTCCTTATGGTTTCCTCTAGTGTCTTAGGATCCTCATAATGTATCTTATCACTAATAAATGATGGAATTCCACTCAGGTAACTATGAATCTTATCTTGTTCATCCTTGATGAAAGAAACATGTTTAAACAACTCTAAAAACCTCCTTTCATACTCATATATCGTCATACTTACAAGCTTGATTTCAAATAACTCCTTCATTTTCTTATCATAGTATCATTTGGTTAAGTATTTCTTTTGAAAATACCTTTTAAATTTCATCCAAGTAACCTTCTTCTAATCAATGTGTTGTACTTGCACAAACTGGTCCCACCACATTGATGTGTTTCCTTTGAGTTGATAGACAACATTTATTCCTTCTGCTTGTGAAGAGTAGTTATGTAACTGGAAGGAATTCCTTGTTCTTAGCAGCTAGGTCTTTTCATCCTCATCCTTATTGTGTTCACCATAAAATGTAGGAGGCTTGATCTTTTTCATCTCTCCCTATATCTCATCTACCCCATACCTCCTCTTATGTTATCTTACAGGTGATGGAATTGAACTATTGTGTACTCTCCCAACTGAATTCTTTGGTGAGTGTTGTTTATTCCTATCAACACTTTTTTCTTCTCTTCTTCTTTTACGAGACTTATGACTCCTTGATTTTATTGATTTTGTCTCCTTGTCAATATTCTTCTCTATTCTATCCAATCGCTGCATCAACTTGATGTTGAATCCATATTGCTTCTCCTTATCTTTCCTGATCTTCTCATTATCAAGCTTATAACATTGGACATTTTTCTGTAGACTCTTTATGGTCTCCACCAATTTCATGCTCTCCTCCTTTCCCTCTTTGTGTCTATTGGATTCAGTTATTTCATTACCCATGATGACACATAACCCCTTGACTTCCTCATCATGGTTGTAATTCCTCTATGCATCTTCCATGTTGTTTATATATGTACGCATTTTTTTTTTATCTAAATTTTCTTACTCTACAAAATGTGCAGGAAACAATATTTGTTAGACTAAATAATTTAAGAAATTCATGAAAATTATGTACAATTTTGTTCCATTAATGCATTAGAATTATTTCTTCTAATTCCTTGTGAAATTAACTTCCCATATTAATTTTTTGGGTGGATATATATACTTTTCTATCCAATACCTTTACAACTCCTTCTTCCTTGCTCAATTCCGAGTCTTGGGCAGAAAGTTGTGGTCTTCATAAGTTAATTGGGTCTTAAAATTTACCCTCCATTGTTTGACCTGTAACTCCCTCATAATAATTTTGATTCATGAATGGAATACACCATTAGAAATATATCACCGATATCATTCATTTGATTTGTAAAAACCACCCCTTGGGTACATTGTTTTCAAGTAGCTAAAAACACGTTTTAGGGCCTCAAAATGCCTTACAAAAATATAACCTGGAAAACATTGAAACTTTCTAATAATTTTCATTAGTTTTTTGATAAATTTAGCCTCCATATGTTGTCTGGATTGTTGAAGTGGAACCTGAGTCTACATGTCATCTCTAGGTGGAACCATCTCAGCCTCTGGTATCCTCGACCCTACCTCATAAAATTATACCTTCTTCTTCCTTATCTCTTATATTTGTCATTGGTGCGTACATGGTAATTTTTGGTCCCCATAATCCATTGGCTTCCATGTGGTACTTTTTTATTGGGTCGCGGGTATGGGTGGGCCCCATACCACACCCATTATCCATGTGCATGAAAAGTTTCATGTCTTTTGGATCCAGTGGTCATGGTGTGGAGGGTGTCAACGACGATAAACAACCCTTATCACATTACGCCCCCCTGCCTACCAACCGTTAAGTGAGGGGGGTAGGGGGCTCAAAACCTAACCAAGATTAAGACCATGGTGAAATTTCACACCCTAGTGCATTGTATCCTCTGTCACGTGGTTACATAACCACTCTAGACCCCCCTGCAATTGACGTGGAGTTGTCACATGTCCAAGTTTTAGGGTTCCACCGGGTAGGAAGGCATTGTCTCCATGGTGCCAACTTGCATGCCACCTCTTTTACCCTGCCATCATGTACCTAACACTATTTCCTAGCCACCATGGTGGTACACTTCATCACTTGTCCACGTCATATAACAAATACCCTCCACATCAGGATGATGTCATGGTACCAAAAAAATCCCAATTTCACCTATTTCAAAATTTTCCCAATTTGTCCAAAAACACCCAAATTACATCATTTTGAAATTTTTGTTTCAGGCTGCCATGAAAACTTTGTCCCTAGATTTATGTGGTTAATTCTGATCTTGTGAAAAGGGACCCTTCATCTTCATATTTTAATGAAAGAGAGTTCACAATCACATTTTATTTTCCTTTCTTGTAAATGATCTCCTAATCATATCCAAAGATTTTAGTTACCATTTTTTCTACTTTGGGGAGGAAGGTCATTGATCTAGAAAATAATTGAGGCTTTGATGATATGTATTAATTTGGAATATTTTCCCCAAGAGATAAGGGTGCCAGATATCCATACCATGCATAATAGCCAACATTTCTTTTTCATAGATTAATTGACCCAAATGGCATTCTAACAATTGTTTGCTGGAAAAGGCCAAAGGTTTTCCCTCTTGCATAAGGAATGCTCCAATTCTTCTCCTGGAGGCATCACATTCCAAGACAAAGGTCTTTGTGAAATCATGAAGGTCCAATACTAGAGTAGTGCACATAGACGCCTTCAAGGCTTGAACAAAATGATTAGATGTGGGATTCCAAGTGAAATAATTCTTTTTAAGGAGAGCAGTGAGAGGCGCTGCAATATTTAAATAATTATGAAGAAACTCGTGATAATAACATTTTAAACCTAGAAAACCACGCAATATTTTGATAGTATTGGGGTGAGGCCAATACTACATTGCTTCAATCTTCTTAGGATCCACCCATACACCATCCTTTCCAACAATATGACCCAAGTACTCAAATTTTGAGGCACCAAAGGAACAATTAGAGTGTTTGAGGAAAATTTAGTGATGAGAGAGTAGATGGAGAACTTGATCCACATGGGAAAGATGGTATTTCCAAGTTTTACCAAAGATGAGAATATCATCAAAGAAAACTAAGACAAAGTGATGGAGAAAATGATGGAAGACATGATTCATGAGGCTTTGGAAGGTGGAGGGAGCATTACACATGCCAAAGGGCATGAACAAGAACTCATAGTGACCCTCATGAGTTTGAAAGGCAGTATTGGGGATGTAAACTTCTTGCATACATATCTGGTGGTAGCCATAAAGTGGATCAAGTTTAGTGAAGTATTGAGCACCACTAAGCTCATCCAAGAGATCATCAATGATAGGAATGTTAAACTTGTCCTTGATGGTGAGTTTATTGAGGGAATGAAAGTCAAGAAAAATGCACCAAGTACCTTCTTTATTGTGTACCATGACAACAACAGAAGAATAAGAGATGGTACTAGGGAAGATAACACCTTCTTGGAGAAATTCCTCCACTATTTTCTCAATTTAATTCTTTTGGGAAAATAGATGAGGATAAGGGAAAACATTGGGAGGAATACTACTAGGAACAAGGGAGATGCAATGATCATGAACACCATGAGAAGGCAGAAGACCCCGAGGAGTGGAAAAAACATCTTGATGTTTGGATAGGATAACTTGGAGGTCAGGATTCATAGAGGGTGTCTCAACTGCTTGAATGGAATGGATTTGAGAAATAATAACAAAGTGGCCTTTCTTGAGAATATTTTCCATGTGATGGGAACTAATTATTTCAAGAGAACGAGTTGTGAGACCTTGTAATTGATACCTTTGTCCCTCTTGTTGGAATTTCATGGTTAGTTCCTTAAAATCCATAAGAATGGGACCCAAAGTGTGTAACCATTCAACGCCTAGCACAATGTCACAATCGACCATGTCAATGCAAAACATATGAGATTTCAGGTGGTAATGTCCAATTTGAAGATGTAAATTTTCGCAACACCCACCAAATTTCATGGAAGCACAATTGGCTATCATGATTTGAAAATTATTGACAATAGGAATATAGAAATTGGTTTCCTAGGAAATGCGACGATGAATAAAATTGTGGGTGCTACCACTATCAACAAAAATGATGACATTCCTATTCTTAATATAGCCAATTATCTTGTGGGTTTTTGGAGTAGAGAAGCCAGTGAGGGAATGGAAGGAAATGAGTGGGTCAGTGGGCTCCTAGGTAGCATCAGGAAGGGAGTGATCTTCAACAAGGGGAACTATCACATCTTCAGAAATGGCGCTAAATTTGTTTTGTTCCTTACACTTGAAAAACAAGAAGAGGTTACAAAATTAGATAATAAATACACCAATGACATGAGAGATATTTTTTATTGGGGAAAATAATAAAAGATGATGTACATGAGATTATATTTTCCATGTAAAATTAGTAAGGTGAATCACCACGTTTATGAAAATCATTCAAACTTAATGGGATCATCACATCCTCCCTCTCATTGTGTATTATATGGAAATCCCACTTGAAGAATTTAAAATAACATAAATGGGACATGGAAATTTGATTTAGTAGAGAGGAGTGATTGAGCATGAGTCATTATGGCCACAACATTCATGGAAGTATACCCCTTCTCCTATTTATTTCCCTGTGGAGGAACAATTATGATTTTACAATGGTAAATATAGGAGGGGCTTCACTTGTTTTCTCAAACTACAAAGTAATTTCTCTTTGATAACACATGATATACTATGAGATATCATACTAACACATAGTCTAACCTAAGGTCCATCTATTTCAAGACGAATACCCAAGTTTGATTATGCTACATAGATGAAGAAAAGGGTAAGAGGTCAATAAATATTCGTGTCTGCAAAGAAAGAAGGTTAAGAGACATATTTTCATCTCTCTCTCATCCAAATGAACTCCCCAAGTGATATGGATTTATGAGAGGAACAAAATGAATAAAAAATTGAATAGAATAACAAAGAGATATGAAGAACAACAATAGATATCCAGTTAAAAATAACTTCTATTGAATATATAAAATATGATGAAACTGTAGAACTAAAAACAACTTGCTCGAATGGTGGTAGCTATATCTGAGAAGAGATGTGGCTCCTACATGCATTTGTCTTAGCAGAATGATTACAATGAGGCTCGAGAGGACTTTTTAACTTTACTCATGAATGCAAAAACCCTAAACATCCAAAAACCTAACCCTAGGAGATGAAATTCCAAAAGTTATCTAGGCACTGATGGGTAAGTTGGTACCTCAACTTCCCGAGGTTTTAAATTTAGCATATGAACTCCATTTTAGGTGTGTGATAGTCCATTGGAAACGTATTTTCAATAACTACACATTGTTTCATAAAACTCCGACTTTGTCTATAGTTTGACTGTGGAACTTAGTGAAAAAAACATTGTTTAGGGCCCCAAAACGGCCCTCGAAGTACAAAAATATGTGATGACATGAAAACTTTCAAAATAATATAGTTGGAATAGTTGGACGACCACCAATATCCACCTAGATTCTATGTAGGGATTTAGGATAGCCCGGAAGTGAATAAACCACAATTACAAAGAAATGTCATCATTATAGAGAAACATGTTGAACTAAAAACTTACAAGAGGAGCTAGTTGGAATATGTGGGTGGCCACCAATATCCACCTGGATCATTCCTCCCCCCTTAGGAAGAAATGGTATCCATGACATTGATTCCCCCCATTAGGTGAGGACATTTATACTGAATTTGGCCCCGGGTCAGCCACTTTCCTTGGTGCAGGAGCTTCCCTACCTTGACAATTCGATAAAGTTGGATCCTATGCTAGTGAGTGCCCTTGACCCATGTGTCCACTATCTGATCACAAGATTCTTGTTCCATGCAGTCAGGGTTGAGCTCTATTGGTGTCAACTATTTTTTGATATCTGAGGTGTCCAATAATGGTGGAAAATATGGTTGGAGGAGATCTACATTGAAAACTAGGTGCAAGCCAAGGAAGGGGGGAGTGTTGAGCTCAAAGGCATTGTCACCCATAGCCTTGGTGATAGTATAAGGTACATAGAGAAGTGGAACGAGCTTCCAATGGGACCCTGTAAGGTGCTCTTTCTGCAAATGTAACCAGACCTTGTCTCCCATCTAAAACTTGTGTGGTACCTGGTGTTGATCATGGAACTACTTATACTTAGCATTGGCTTTTTGCAAAATCTCATGGACCTATTGGTGGATTTTCTAAATCCACTCAATGAATATGGTGGATTTTTCAGCCTCAGATGGAACATGGGAAGATTCTACCTGTGTGGTTGCAAGAGGTAGTGAAACATCAGTGGGATCCAAGGGTTGGAATCCCATCCCCACCTGGAATGGCCTATGGATGGTGGATTTATGGAGAGCCCTTTTGTAGCTATGTCGAACATAGGGAAGACTCTCATCCCATGTACGCATTATATTAGAGTTATACATGCACAGGATGTCCACAATCATCCGATTGACGACCTCTGTTTGGCCATCGTTTTGGGGATGGAAGGAAGTGTATTTAGTGAGTTTGGTTTCCAAAAGTGACTAGAGACTTGACGAAAATGCGTTGAGGAACCTATTGTCTCAATCTAAAATGATGGTCTGTGGTATCCCAAAATGGACCCACACCCATTCGAGGAAGAGTTTGGGAGTATACGTTGTTGTGATGCTCTTCTTGCAGGATGTGAGAATGGCCATCTTCAAAAACCGATTAACCACCAAAAATACACAATCATTTCCTTTCTTGGTGGACAAAAGACTAGACATGTAATCCATTGAGATGGGTTCCCAAGGCCTCTCAGGAGTAGGAGGAGGAGTGTATAATCCTTGCTTCTTCATGGATGTCTTGGAAATGGCACAAACATTGCAATATATGATATACTTGTTGACGTCCTATAGAATTTTTGGCCAATAAAAATGTTTTTGTAGAACAAACACTTTTTTCTCCATGCCAAAATGTCCTGCCATCCGACTGTAGTGAGCCTCCCAAATCATCTTTGTACGCTCACTTGCGGGAACACAGAGGTGGCCCAGATGGCATAAAAATCCATATTGAATGTGAAAATCAGTGACATTTGCACATGTACCCAAGAGGTGATAGGTGGTGGCGAAGTTAGGATCATGCTAATAAATTTAGGGACACTTAGATGCCTCATGCCCATAGGAATGGAGAATAGTGGTGAGTGCAACAACGTGAGGTCGACTGAGGTAGTCATTGACATGATTTGTGCTCTTGGTCTTATACTTGATGTCGATATGGACATGTTTCAGGTATGTGGAACACTTTTTATGGTGGTCATTTTTCAACTTCCCCTGTGTCTGTATGAAGTGCATAGGCTTGTGATTAGTGTGGAAGATTGTCTCCTTTCTCAGAATGTAATTTTTCCATTGACGACAAGATTTCACACTGGAATACATTTCCTTGTGATAGGTGGGGTATTTATGGATGGTATATAAGAGTGTCTCACTATGGTATGATATTGTATGATCATACTAAGTGAGAACTACACCTACATCATAGTTGGATGCATTAGTCTCAATCTCAAATGGGTTTTGCAAATGGGTAACGATAATACTGGAGCTGAGAACAAGAAATGCTTTAGATCATCAAATGCTCATTGTTTTTCCTTCCCCTATGAAAAATGTTCCTTTCCACCTCACTTGGTCACTTGGCTGAGGGCCCATGCAATATGGGAGAATCCCAACACGGACTTTCGGTAGAAGTTGGAAATTACCAAGAAGCTTCGAAGCTCAGTTAGTGTGGTTAGGGATGGATAGTCATGGATGACTTGGATCTTATCTATATCCACATGTACCCCATTCTCATCAAGAATGTATCCCAAGTATTGGACCCTATTCATTCCAAAGGATCATTTTTCCAAGTTGGCATATAGCTTGTGTTGCCACAGAGTGCTCAAAATTTGTTGAATATGCTGCATGTGCTCCTCCCAAGTTCTATTGAATAGGAGGATGTCATTTAGATATAGCACCAAAAAAGAGTTGGTGAAGGGTATCACATCATCCATCAACCTCATGAAAGTTTCTAGTGCATTTTTTAAGCCAAAGGGCATAACCATCCATTCAAAGAGACCTTCTTTATATTTGAAAGTTGTCTTCCATACAACATTCGATTATATGGGAACCTGGTGGTAGCCAGACTTTAGGTCAATCTTTATAAAGACATTTTTTCCCTTGAGTTGGTCAAGAAGGTCATCAATTCAGGGAATTGGGTACCCGTTCCTAACTATGATTTTGTTTAATTCTCTATAATCAATGCAGAGCCACCAGATCCCGTCTTCCTTCTACACCAGTAAAATCGATCTTCCGCAAAAGGAGGAGTTGGGTTGGATGTCCCCCTTTTGAAGAAAATATTGGATATGACGCTTGATTTCGTCATTTTCCATCAATAAGAAATGATAGACTAGTCCATTAGGTAGAGGCGCATTGAGGGTTAGATCAATTGGATGCTTGACTTAGTAGTGTGTCAATACCTCGGTGGGTGAGGAGAAGATGTCTCTATACTCTTCCATAATCCCGTCCACTTTATTTTTCTGCAAAGAGAGGTTATTTGTAGAGGTCATGGATGTCGCAGTGGCCTTTAGCTTACTGCAAGAACAAATAAAAAAGAATAAGAACTTCTCGGTCTGTGAAATGAACTTACTTCATTTCTTAACAGAGATTAAAGAAATAACGATAGGCAGTGCTACCTATTTTATCCCGTACAATTTTCTACCCAAACTAATAATAACACTACCCGGTATATACTCATACACATCATGTTGCTTCCACAAATATGGCTATCCTAAAATAACATCACAAACTTCAAGGGGAGAAATATCACATAATACCTTGTCTTTGAAGGGCTTGATGTCATAGGGTAGACAACACTGTTGGCTCACACGAATATCTCTTCCTTGATGAAGTTAGTTGATGATATAGAGTTGTGGTTGCAGTGTCATCAATGGGTCCATATGCTTGACGAATTTTGTTGGGATCAATTTCTTTTGACTATTGCAATAAAAAATTAAATGAAGCGGAGCCCCCTTTACCCACATCTGTGAGTGAAAGAGGAATTCCCATTCCTTTTGTTCTTCTAGTTTGCTTGGCCTGAATTTGGTGGTAGCGATAGTGGCACTAGGTTTGACATCGATAATCCATTTCCCTCCTTCTAGATTTGATTCAGAGTCATAATATTCCTTTGACTCAGAATCTTTTAGCTCGACCACTAGTGACTTCTTGGAGCAACATTCTTCGGTGTTGTGCCAAGGGATTTTATGGTATTCACACCACTTTCTTGTGTCCTTCAACTTCTCATTACCCTTCTTGGGTTGTAGCTTGGAATGGTTGTTCTGAGAGTGGTCATATTTTCTCTATCCCTTATTTTGTGGGTTGGAGTAGCCTTTTCCTGACTTTGACTGTGAGGATTTTGTAGATCCAAACTCTCACCTCTTTTGCTTGAATGTATTCTCAATCTTGGCAACATATCTATAAGTCTCACCTAATGATGCGATGTCTAGAAAATACATTTAAGTGTGAATGTATCTATGCATACATCCATGATATTTGAGCACCATATGTCATTCAAATTGTTTGATACCCAATTTGGTGGGCAGAGTATGGAAAATATTGGTGAAATATGGTGTTTTCTGGTCCCTTTCCTGACGCAGTGTGGTCCATCTTATGTACTGGTCCTCATAGCTTCCAAAATGGTAGTACTATTATTTAATGACATACTTGTAGGAATCCAATGTGAGGGTGACTTCAAATATTGCAGATTCCTTTATGGCCTTTTTCTCAGAGTAAGTATCCCAACAATCCTTAACATTGGGGATGACCTTGAGGAGTGAAAAAGTAATCTTTTCCCTATCGGAAAACTTGTGGACCAAAAAATACCCTTCAAGCAGATTCATCCATTTATCTATAGAATCTGCATCTATCAGTCCTTAAAATAATGTAATATGAAAATTTACTTGTACCTTGAAGGGGGTTGCATGTCTTCTTGATGAATATGCGTCTCTTGTGGGCTATTGTCGAAGGATTTGTGCAAAGTTGTCCATCATTACGTTCCTTTATCACACAAGGGATTCCTCGAGCAAAAGTTTAAAAGGATATCCTTCTCCATCATATTTCTTCTCGTCGCCCATGATTTTTTGTCGGGCTTGGCGTGACCGATATTGCAAAGGATTGACTGGTTCAAGTCCCAACTTCTTGTACCTAGATCTTGTTGGGGACATGCACAAAGAAAAACAAATGAAGAGAATACTGCTATGATACCACTGATCCATATTTATGAGTGGAATTAAATGAATAAAGGATTGAATACAATAAAATAGATATATGGAGAACAAAATAACATATCCAATGAACAATAACTTCTATTGAATAAAGAAAATAGGTTGAAACTGTAGAAATGAAAACAACTTGCTCGAATGGTGGTAGTTATATATGAGAAGAGATGCGGCTACTACGTACATTATTCTGAGAAGAATGATTACAATGAGGCTCCAAATGATTGTTTAACAATACTCATGAGTTCTAAAACCCTATAAATTCAAAAACCTAACCCTAGGAGATGAAACGACAAAAGTTATGTGGGCCCCAATGGGTACGTTGGTACCTCAACTTCCTGTGGTCGTAAGTTTTTCATACGACCTCCGTTTTAGGCGTGTGATAGCCCACTGGAAAGATATTTTTGTGAGCTCCACATTATGTCAACAAAATGTAAGTTTGTCTATAGTTTGACTGTGGCAAGACAAAAAAAAACATTGTTTAGGGCCCCAAAATGGCCCTGGAAGTACATAAATATGTACCGACATGAAAATTTCCAAAATAAGCCAGTTGGAATAGGTAGGCGACCACCAATATCCACCTGGATGTTGTTTAGGGCTTCAGGATATCCCTTGAAGTGAAAAACCCACAATTTAAAAGGAATGCCATCATTAGAGAGAAACACGTTGAACTAAAAAATGTCAAGAGGAGTGAGTTGGAATAGATTGGTGGCCACCAATATCAAACTAGATAACCAAAAAGATGCAAGTGGTCTAGGATCAATGAACATGTTTTCCTATCTTTAGTTTTCATTTGGACCAAGTTTTCAGAGATGATGCCCTTCATTGACAAAAAAATAGTTTCTCACCTTCCTGAGGAGGTCAAAGTAGGAAGGAATATTATGTGAATATTTTTCTCTATTATTATATTATAGAAAAATTGAAAATGTAAAAGGGATGGGAAAAGGGGGTAACTATAACATTAATAACCATAAAGCTCCACAAATATGGAAGTCTAACAATATTTGTTAATTAATAAAATGAAGTCTCATGGAAAGAGATAAGGGAGGGCGGATGGAGAACCAAATTTGATTCATGTATAACTATTTATCAAGGTTGAAAGTAGATGATAAAAAATCTTATTGTTATTGTATTTTTCAGATGAACTGTTTCTTTGGAGAAAAATAATGGCAAGAAAAATCATGATTTGTTCATACAATGGTGCACTATTGTTTATTATTTTTTGCAAATGTTTTTAGTTTGTCACTACTGTGAATTTTCATTTGTAGAAGATTATTATGAATGAGTTATTATCCCAGTAACAAGAACATACCTATGGTAATTTATCTATGAATGTGTATTCTAGTATGATTTAATTATGTAAAATAAGAACTATATCTATTTTTCAAATTTAATTATATGCCTATAATCAATTATTTTAAATTTGTTATAATAAGACTGCAGTTTCACAGAAAAATATGATTGCATCAACATGTTAGGATAGGTTTCCATTTAGGATTTAGTCCAACTCTCGTGAACACATCTCTCTTAAGAAAATTATTCATATAGTTAGTAGGAATCATGCCCACATACTGGTGGAGACTTCCATACCAAATGAGAGTAGGTCTGATTGGGACCTACCATCAGGAAACTCTCCCTCATGTTGATGAAGGGATTTTTCCCTACGTCAACACTAAATTATCGCTCAAAATATCCATTAACTTAGAATTTTGATCCATTCTCTTTAGATGATCCTCCCCATATCTAGGTTTCTTATTTTTATATTAGATCTTCCTATAGTTTGTATGTGGGAAGGGGATACCTTCATAATCGATAGTCAAGTGAAAATGGTCAAAAACTCTCCTTATTTCCATAGTTTATGCTAGCCTCTTTCTTATCTCCATACCCGCAAGTATATGTTCCAAACCTAGATACCCTGACTCATGATAATACAAACAATATTCATAAAAAATGAGGAGGGAATTATTTATTTCATCAAATACTTCTCCTGACCATCTAAGTAGAGGGAGCCTTGGAAGTCTTACCCAAACTAGGAGGATAACCAAATGAGTTTATCTTGCATCAAAATCGAATTGCCATTTTTTAGAAAGAATGGTTGTGCTCCCCACTTTCACCTTTTGTGAAGTAGTTTTTCAGCCTCCACAATCCATAAAATTAAAACCATCCACCCTCTTACCAAAGTTAGTGTTCGATGGGTGTAATCTAAAATGGCCTTGAAGTTAGATGTTGTCCATACCTTCAATGTTTCATTACTCATTCTTCTACCTGGGAATATACCTAATAGCACTAGGTCCATCATCTCCAATATCTCATTAATCCTTATCTTTTATCCCATAAGTAGGTTGATAAGATCCTAAATAGTTTTTGTACATCTACGATCCTTTTCTTTCCCTCCCACCCTCCACGTTTTGTGACCCTAAGCTATTTGATACAGGGTTAGGAGAGCCACTTACATGTTATTATTCCAGCAGTTCTCCAATGAATATTGACTCTGTAAACTAATTATTTCTTCTGTCTATGCCATAGAATGGGATTTCAAAATCTTTGCAAGTATCAACTAGAGAAAAAGAATTGAAAACACTATCATTAGACCACAATGACCTCCTTTACTCTCCTAACCTTTGGACTAAAGTCCAAGTATATTCCAAATATGAACCAACGTACTTCTTAGGTGGATTATCATCCCAACATTGAAAAACCTTGGGATTGACATTAACCAGTCAAGTCACCTCTACTCTTGATAGATCTCCATCCATCCGATATGTAGTGATTAGAAAATGCACATTCCATTTCACCAATAATGGCTATAGTATCCTCTTCCAATGGGTGTGACCGAAGGTGGGAGGTCCATCATGGATATAACATGTCACTATGTGTGTAGAGTTTCGAGATGGACCATATATCTTGGCCCTCCACAAGATCATCTATGTAATCCAACATTTTCTCCTCCAGAAATAACATATATGAAAACCCTCATTACCTCATATCATACTTATGATCGCTGCTATGCACCTTGTAAAATCCATATGTTACTTTCTTATGGTACCCCTAGTTCCTTATTCCAAGTTGTTATACTTTGTATTAGACAAGGGAATCCAATAATGTAATAAATAGACAAGTTTGATTCCATATCCCACTCATTTACACTCTCATTGTTCATTGAAAACCATTGATATAAAAATAAGTTATACTATCAACATAGAAACAAGTTGACATAGTAAAAAGATAACACAAATAAAACAATGCCTACCAGACCTATTTTACCCTCGAAACCCAAATGAGAAAACCAATATTCAGGGTTGTTTGGTACTCTTATTTTAGTAATCTCTAGTACAGTGCGGTTCATGGCTCTATGGTCATTAAATAATTCACATAGCCTCTTCCCCTTTGCATTCTCTCCTCCTATACAAAAGATCCTTTGAGAATGAAAGTACAAGAAGAGATAGGGAGAGATGAGGTAATGGAAAGACCAAGAGATAGAGCTTCGAGTTCCCATTCCTCCGTCTCTTCTCTCCTATACTTTTATTTTTATTTTCCTTTGTCTTATTCCACTTTACTTTTCATTGTTTTTTACATAGTTACTAAGCTTCCTTAATTGTTGAATTTCCTTAGATATTGAGGCTTACAACCACTAGTTTGTGTTCATATCCATTTTGGATCAAAGGAAACTTGGAAGAGATCATGGGGAGTACATGGAGGTTGGTAAAAGGCCAAGACAATTGTAATTGGAACATGTACACATTTTTGAAATTGGAAATCAATGTGTGTTCCTATTACAACAATTTTGAGAAGCAACTTCATGCACCCACCCATATATAAAGTACAAATGTATTTTGTTTAAATTTAACCAATATCTCCACCCTAAACAAATATTTTTATTCTTTTAAAGCCATCAATCATATATCAACATGTGACATCATAAGTTCTAGACTATGCAAATATTTTTTAATTTTAAAAAATTATAAAAATAAAAAACAAAAATATTTTGCAAAAATTCTCTCTC
>SNQJ01S0112828.1:0-19440 GCA_010110895.2 Picea sitchensis
GTAAAAGATAATTAATATGGTAATTATTAATTATATTTTGAGTTATTGAGGTCGGCCCTATTGTGCCAATAGACACATCATTTGATGTGATAAGTCTTGTATAAATAAAGGTGAATCCCCATTGAGGAAACACACTTATCATTTGTGTCATCTCATGATTTCAGAAGTTGTGGTTTGAAATTATGAGAATTACAACACCCTCTTGTGTGCTAGGTTTGGTGATGGTGTGGGAGGTCTTTCTCTTGAAGAATATAGCAAAGGATTGGCTGGATTTTCTTCCCTTGTTGAGAAGGGTTTCCCAGGATACTTCTTGCGTTCTTGTGCATGGTTATTCTTCTTGTGATCTTGGTTTACTGCAGTTAGCTAATGTATTGCTGCAGTAGTTATGGTTCAATTCATGCTAATGATAAAATTAATTAAACCTCGTACTTGAGCTAAACCATAGTGAAAATTCAAAAAGAATCTCCTAATAGAGTAGCCTTCCGAGTATTCTTGGCCGGGAGCAAGGAATGACATCACTTATATGCCCACTCACAAGCTAATTGAGTGTATTTACAAAATTAAAACATATGCTTTGTTCAAAACGTCTATTCACAAATGTTTAATGTAGATATACTTGAAACATTACAATCAAACTTATCTAACTGTGGAAGTTGGAAACTACAAATGTTTCATTCTTGCCACACAAGGGGAATTTGGAATGTACGACTCCAAAATACTACAGGCACTTCCCTATGGGTAAACCTCCATTTAGTAAGCACTAGACAAATCAAGCTTTTTAAGGTTCAAGGTGCCATTTCCATATAGATTTTAGTTAGTACAGCCAAGTCTTTTCCTTAGACATGATTCCTTTGGTTCCATCTCTAGTCTCTCCACCAAGCTTGGGGCCTTGGAAGGTTGTATCGAACCTTTTCATTAATAATCTTATTTGGATTTCCGAGTGTGAAATCTGTTCTTAGGTCTCTTAGTACTTCCAATCTCTAGATTGGGCATCGTTGATGTCTCCAGAAGTTCTAATGCCTTTTTCTGAATAGCCTCTTGGTTGAAAACTATGGGTCTTCGACTAGTTATTTCCCTTACTGGAGAATAATTAGAGACCACTAGAGATAGTGGTCATTGAAGGGGAGCCCAAATCTAAGTGAGTCATGTTTCCACACCATATTGTGCTTGATGGCCTCCCAGGCTTTCTAGATGATGCTTTTAGCATGAAAGGTTCCTGTTATATGGATGAGAGTTGGGGTAGTCAATAATGTTTGGAGATTAAGATTTTTCCAGATCTTTCGACCAAGAATGTAGTTATGTAGCATGTAGTTCTAGGGTTTGTTGCCTTCTGTTGCTCTATTAGATCCACTTGGCAGACAATGCATGGGCCTGTATTTGAGAATTCATAGTATCAATACCTCTTTTCACCTTGGGGGTGTATTGGAGGCTCCCACTATCCCTACAAAGGCCTTTGTCCCCATTAGAGCTAGCTCACAAAAAAATTGAGCAACTTTTCTAATTTAGCATAGACATGGGTTGAAGGTGTTGGGATTTGGGTACCTTGGAAAGTGGTCCCCATGTGCTTATGAGTCTCTAAGCACAAAGGGGGAAGACTATTACCCTTGTACTTTACTTTATGATTCTAATTTCACTTTGACTTAGGAGATTTAAGTCAAAAGTGAAATATGTCACTTAAATCATAAAGTGACAATTAATTCACAATGTGGGTGAATTAATAGACATAAAGCAACTAAGGAAAGTGGGTTTCCTTAGTGAGATTTTAGGATGAGATCTCGTCCTTTGATTAGACTTGGCTAGATCTAATCTAGGCCATTGATCTTTTAGGGTTGGCTCAAAGAGGCTAAAGAGAGGGTAAAGGTATTTTTGGAGACTCATTCTTCACTTGTGAGTTTTTGGAGAAGAGAAGAAGGGCGCATTTCTTGAGGAGAAGGAGGGCGCACTTCATGAGGGTTTGAGAGAAACCCTTGAGAGCTTGAGGAGAGGCTCTTGGTTGCTTGGAGCTTGCATGGAGAGTATTTCCATGGAGTCTTAGCCTTCATTCTTGAGAGGGAGCATATTACATGGAGGAGGGGCGCATCTAGGAGAGGAGGTACATTCATTATCCTTCATTTGCTCATCAGGAGAGGAGGACTTGTCAAATTGAGATAAGGTTTGATGCATAGGGAGAGGAGAGATTGGGCGCTTGCTTATGTGGAGAGAGACATTCAGTTTCTGGCTTACTTTATTTATGATGATCATTTTTGCTAGGAGGAGGGCGCACCTGTTGAGAGGACTGGCAGCTACCTGGTAGTAGATCTGCTTGGAGGATTCGAGCTCTGACAGTTTCAGTGGAGCGGCATCACAGGAGAGGACATTCTTGTGGAGGGATTTCTTCATTGGGTTACAAATGAGCTAAGGCGCTTCAGTTTAGTGCAGAGGGCAACAAAGGGAGAGAGCGCACCTGAGTTTGGGCACTTCTTTCTCTGGTTCTTGTGGCAAGGCTCGTGAGGAGCTTGCTATGTATACAGGTTCCATTGTATTTCATTACTTCTTGTATCTCTTGCTTTGATCATCATTATATAGACAGATATTCCAAACTGGTTTTCCCCGGGGGGGTTTTATCCAAGGTCATGTTGACCAAAAATACCTGTGTACAAAAATGCATGTGTTAGTCTCTTAGATCTTCTTATTTTTAGCTGTAAAGATCTTTAGGTGTGTTGTACTTATTTTAGTATGCATGTGCTAACTTCTGGTTACTAAAACTACATGCTAGAGCACCTAAAATTGGAAGTGCAACCATAACAAATCAGCAAGTAGTTCTTGGATTGTTGGCTGTCCTAAAACAATAGCAAATACTTTATCAGACAGTTGAAACTTAGAGCCTAATTGTGGTCAAAGACAGACCCAGTATGCAAGCTTGATAGGACCTGAAAATCTTCAGAAGGGACTCGACACAAAGAGTAATACACATGCATGGCTGCAAGCACCTGATGCAGATTTGAAACTTTTTTGCAAGAGATGACGATGGTTTCATAGTCCATTTGTTAATTTTTCTTGACACTCTTAAGACCATTACCTCCCATAGCTCCTTAGGAGATGTTTCAAAGGTGAAAGGAATTCTAGGGAATTTGAACATCTATTGAGGATATAGCCATGTCCATCCTGACCTACCAGTCGGTCTAGTGTTTCCTATTGACTTTGATGGTAACATTGGTTCTTGCTTAGCTGCAATTTCAAACTTAAGGCTTTGCAAAATATATGTGTGCAGTTCATGGTGTTGTTTAATGTTTGCTTCTCTTCAAGGAGGGTAAGGAAATAGTCATTTGCAAAGTGGCCATTTACAATCTCACCTTCATTTGGGCCAGGAAGGGGAATGCCTTAGATAAACCCTTGAGACATTCTGCTATGAATGAGGTAGCCGAGGGCTTCAACAACCATCACACAAAGGGCTAGAGCCAAAGGGTAGCATCGATGAATGTAGTGAAAGAGGCCTATTTCGTCGTATTTGACTTGGTTAATAGAAAGGTAGGTTGTTGCTTCAAAAAAAGGCTTTCGACCACTTTGATAAACAAAGGGCCAAATCCATGTGCCTTCAACATGTCAAGGATAAAAAGCTACTCTACCTTGTCATTGAATTTTTCAAAATCAATGTAGGCCTTAGCTTTGACCCATTCCATACCTTCCCAAACTGTAATGACATTTTCTAGAATGAACTAACCTTTGATGAACCTTGTTTGCTCACGTGTGATGACTTTTGGAAGAACGTGCTTCACTTGTAAGGCTAGCACTTTCACTAGAATTTTATATGAGACATTCAAAAGAGTTAGTGACCTACAATTTGTGATAAGCTTCAAGTCCGAGTCTTGGATGTTGGAATGAACTTGATCAATCCTTTGTTGATATAGTTGCCAAGTGTATCGGTCTGAACAAACTCTTGGTACTCTCGGAGGAGAGTAGGGTCCACAAAATCTCAGGTGGCCAAATAAAATTTGCACGCGAATCTATCTTTTCTAGGTGATCTATCATCAACCTTCTCTTTAAGGGAAGCTGTCAATTCATTCAATGTTATCTCTTGATTGCCCACAATCTTTTGTTCTTGTGATTACATCAATACAGGTGCATGGCCACCTTTCTTTCCTTCGTCATTCCTTGTGATTGAAAAACCATTTTGTAATGATTAACAAACTCTTTTGCAATGTTCAGCTGGTCAGTGATTTTGCCGTCTTTGGTTTTGAGGGCATTGATATGCTTCACAACTTCCTTAGAAGTGAAGGCTTTGAAAAAGGCCTTAGTAGGCATGTCACCTCTCTTAAGCTAGCGGAGTTTGGCTTTGGTTTATAAGTCTCATCAACTTTCAACATATGTCTTAGCTTGGTCGCCCTAGCCCGGAGCTACTTACTAAAGGGGCTAAAATGAAGCATTCTTGAAACTTTCTCAAGCTCCTCTAACATTGCCTTGTTTCCTTCTTCTCGTCGCTGCCTACCATAACCTCTCTGAAAGGCCGTGACTCCTCTTATAGCATCTTCCCTCTAGATAATCCAACCTCTGTCTCTTGGGGTCTTTGACTTAGGTTCTAGATTCTTTTGATAACCTCAACATGAGATTTATGTTTTAGGTTATAGGTGTTCGACACGAATTGGGAGTTTGACATCTTAGGCTTTTCAAATCATCATGAAGTGGAGAAAACTATTGATTGGTGATTGGATAAGGTGATTTCCCTGAATGGTCGCCTTCCCCCATGGTTGAAGAAAATTAAATTATGCCACGACATCATTACTTTTTCTAATCTTTTTAGGACCTTCTTGTTTCCTTTTTGGAGGTTAGACCACATGAACCAAATCTCTGGTGATTCTTTTCAACAAAACTTGCTTGGGTTGTACAAGTCGAGTTTGGCTTTGAGTCAGTGTTAAAATTAAGCAGCTGCAAGATCCATTCTCCGGGAGGATGGAAAAGACCCTAGCTGAGATCTAGGGCCCCCAGTACACTCCTAGGGTTCTTGGTCTAGGACCAAGCAATTAGAGCCATGGCAAAAGACCCTAGTGAGGGCCCCCAGTGTATTGCTGGGGTTCTTGGTCAAGGACCAAGCAATTTGGTGTTATAAGTCCCAAGATGTGTTCTAGTGCCCCTGGACGTGTTCTAGGGATCCTTGCTCGTGCTTGGATTGATCCTTGGTTGTGTACCTTGGTGGATAAGACCCTAGTTGTGATCTAGGGCCCCCGGATGTGTTCTGGGGTATCTTGGTCTGGGACCAGGAAGTTTCTTGGTTAAGTACCAAGTAGAGATGATGTGTGATATTCTTCTCTCCCGATATGGTCCATGAGACCTAGGAGCAGTTAAGAAGAAGGACATGATCACATCATTGACCTTCCTTTTATGCTGGGATGATAAAAGCTTATAAGTTATATCATGAGACCTTTGTGGACATTTTGCCATTGAAGAAGAACCCCCCTTGACTTTGTCTTGTTACTGTTGCATCCCCTTGCTTGAGCCACGTCCTACTTAATGTTTATGTGGTTTTGGTCTTTGCTAGCCACCTTGACTTGTTGACTTTCTAATTAATATTTATGATTAAAATATTAATTATTTATTTTGTTTAATTGTTGGGTTTTTAATTTAATTTAACCATAAAATTAGGGCTAATTTGTAACCCCTAACCTACCCACCTAATCTATAAATAAGAGACCTCTCCTCTCACTCTCTCATTCATTATTCATTTCTCTTCCTTCATTCTCTTGGTCAGAAATTGTTGCTGCGGCTCCTTGTTTCAGTTTTTGGTTAGGGTGCGACCTCCCTGGATCTCTTGTTCTCTTGCTGATTAGGTTACGACCCCCTTGATCTGCCTTTTGCTGGTTTGTAGTGCGGCCCTCTTGGATCTGATTTTGTGGATGAGTTTGTGGTATAGCCCTCTCTCTTTGGACAGTCCTCTTGTTGAGTTTGTGGTACAACCCTCTATGAGCAAATTGGTGAGATGCTTTGCTTATAATTAGATGGGGCACTATGCTGGATAGTGTCCCAAAAGGAAGAAGAAGAAGCAGGGTGGTACTGCAGCAACAATAAAGGAGGAGGAGTTTTCCTCTTAGCTTGAGAGGAAGTGTTCCTTGATAGTTTGTTGTTTGACAGTTGAGTCGCCATCCAACGTTTGGTACATTGACAGTGGAGCTTCGAGTCACATGTCAGGTGTGAGAGAGCACTTCTCTGATCTCAAAGATCCAGAGATTAGGTTGGGGATAGTTCTTGGAGACAACA
Organism: Picea sitchensis; assembly: GCA_010110895.2. Taxonomy (NCBI): domain Eukaryota; kingdom Viridiplantae; phylum Streptophyta; class Pinopsida; order Pinales; family Pinaceae; genus Picea; species Picea sitchensis. Next base: position 6,229 of record SNQJ01S0112828.1, read on the forward strand.
CCATAGTCAAGGCGACTGGGCATGGCACAATTTCTTTTCAGAGGGAGTTGATGTCACCCTTGGTGTTCAGGGATGTATTGTATGCCCCAGGGTTGAAGAAGAATCTTATTTTAGTTTCCTCTATTCATGACAGGGGGTTTGAGGTGTCATTTAGAGGGACAAAGGTCCTCATTCACCCTAAGGGGTCCAATGTCATTTATGGCAGAGTGATTGGGACACGAGAGGGGAACCTGTATAGATTGCTTTTTCAACCTTTGTATGCTTTGGCGAGTAGCAACAACAACAATCAGTTGTGTGAGCTATGGCATCAGAGGATGGCTCATTTGCATCATGGAGCTCTGAGATCACTCAGAGAGATTGTGATAGGTATGCCACAGTTCAACGTTGAGCATCAAGAGGCGTGTAGAGGGTGTGCTCTTGGGAAGTACACTGAGACTGTCTTTCCCAACAACGACATATGTGTGTGGGACCATGTCACGAGTTTCCTTGGGTAGTTGGGAGTACTATGTTACTTTCATTGATGACCACTCCAGGAAGACTTGGATCTTTTTCCTGAAGACCAAGTGTGAGGTCTTCAAGAGGTTCCAAGAGTTCAAAGCTCTTATGGAGAACCAGACAGGAAATAAGATCAAGGTTTTGCGGTCAGACAATGGAGGTGAGTATACCTCCACAGAGTTTGCAGATTACTGTACCCAACAGGGTATCAGAAGGAAGTTGACCATTCCTTACAACCCGTAGCAGAATGGGGTTGTAGAGAGGAAGAACATGGCCATAGTTGGTGCAGCGAGGTCAATGTTGCATGATCAAGCATTGCCATTCTACTTATGGGCAGAGGCTTGTAGTATTGCAGTGTATCTGCAGAACAGGAGTCCCCATAGAGATTTGGGGAGGAAGACTCCTCAGAAGGCCTTCACTGGGAGTAGGCCTGATGTTAAGAACCTACGTATATTTGGGTGTTTGACGTTCTTTCATGTCCCCTCAGAGAAGAGGACAAAGCTAGATCCCACAACTGAGAAGGGGATTCTAGTTGGATCAGAGGTTTTTAAGGCCTACCAGATCTACATTCCAACATCGAGGAGATTGGTGGTGAGGAGAGATGTTAGATTTGAGGAGGATAGAGCTTTCAGGAGATCTTTTGAGTTGAGAGATAGAGTTGAGGAGGTCCCACAGATACATAGTGATCCATCGCAGGGGACACAGCCTTAGGTGTCGAGTACACCAAGTTCAAGGGTGACTGGTCCACCTGGGACAGTTTCAGGTTCATAGTTGATGAGTATACAGACAGTTGGTGCAACTGCTTTAGGATCACAGACTACTTTGCAGAGATCTGTGCAGGAGACTTAGGGGCATTAGGAGACTACTCCGCCAGAGGTTAATTTAGGGAAGAAGAAATCGAGATGGTTTCCGAAGACCTTGAAGGAAGCCAATGAGTATGTTGGAGAGCCTCAAAGATTGATGAGAGAGAGCAGGGCGCCAGAGAGGTTTGAGTCCCACTTGGTTATGGTGATGAGAAGATCAGTTTTCGAGCCCACTTCTGATGAGCAGGTTGCAGACATACTCACTGAGTCCTTGCCAAGGGGCAAGGATGTCTGCTTCAGGGACAAGTTGGGAGTGGTGAGTAACACTTTCCTCGGTGAGAGGGAGTGCTGAGATTTGGGTACCTTGGAAAGTGGTCCCCTTGTGTTTGTGAGTCTCTAAACATAAAGGGGGAAATTTTTGACCCTCACCACTTTGCTTTTTGTTATAAAGTCACTTTGACTTTATAACATCATTAATGACAAAGTACATTAAGTTATAAAGTCACTTTGACTTTATAATGTCATTAATGAGGGAAAAGTGACTTAGGAGACTTATGTCATCTTTGAGATTTAATCTCAACCATTGATTGGAGGTTTGGCCTTGTTGAACGCCTATACAACTAGGGGGTCAACTCCATGTGCCATGAAGATATGCATCATCAGATGCTAATATGTCGAAGACAGTTTGGTTCTACTGGGCAATTTATGCCTCTAGCACAAATTTTTGTAAACGAAATTTCCTCACCCCTGCGTGGGTTAATAATGTAATAGGTCTACATGGATCATAGTTAGGTCAGGTACCTTGGGATGTTTTCATTGGGAGAGTTCTTTTCACCGAGGGTTTTTTATCCTCAGGGTATTAATTGGGTTTTTTTGCCTTATTAATTTCCCTTGAGTTTTTCCCTCACACCTGCGATAATTCCTCCAAAGTGGTGAAGGGCGTTCTAATGGTCTCATCCTCTGGTAGCTATTGTTTAGGAATGATGTAAATGACCATGGAAGACATCATAGAAAGTTTCGCGGAATTCCGTCGAGTCTAGATAGGTTTTTTTTAATTAATTAAATTTAATTAATTTTCCTAAGGTTGGGATTTTAATTATTTAATTAATTAATTGTTTTTGAGCAATTATTGTAAAAACTAGGTCCTTGGGCTTTTGCTTGGAGTATTTGTGCTCAAAAGAAATGGAAAGGCACCCCCTACACCCTTGGACCAAGTTTCAGCTCAGTCGAACTACTTGTACTAGGTGTTTGTCCACCCGGAGTGTCAGTCAGTCAAAACAACAATTTTTATTGCTAAGTACGACATTGCCGAAATGTAATTTTTGTAATTTTTGAGTTAATGGGGTAATGTAATGGTGGAAAAGAGCAAGAGGGATGATTCCTAACCTACCCCAACCCACCTCCTAACCTTTTCTCACCCCCTAACACTTTACCTCACTCAAACCAATTCGCCCCCTAGGGGGATTTGCACCCCACTTCATGTGGAAACCTCCCAAATTGCAATTTGATGTTATGTGGGCCCCTCTCTCAAGAGGTGCGCCCTTCCTAGCCTTCCAACTCACCCAATAGCCACATCCCACCCCCACTCATCCATTCCACCTCATCAATCCTCACCAAAACCCTAGGTGGTGTGCCCCCCTCCTTGAGATTCTCTCCTTTGCTTGGTTTTTGACATTTGGATCTCATCCAAGAGGGGTGAGTTTTCCTCTCCAAGCATAAATAGAGCCTCTCCTCACTCATTCACTCACCATTCTTTGAGCTAGTGTTACTCTATTGAAATTTCTCCCCATCTCTCTTGCTCTTTGCCTCTTGCTTCCTTCCCATTTTCTTTTGAGAGTCTTGGAGCAACTTGTTGCTGCAACACTCTCCCATTGAATTAATAAAGCTTTGGAGGATTTTGAATCACCAAGAGTGTTCTGGTTGCATTCTTCATATGAGGTGACATTGTGGTGTTTGAGTTTATTGTGTAGTGTTGAGTAGATCTTTAGTAAAGTAGTTTACTTGAGTAGATTAGCAAAGAGTATTTTTGCTGGTTTATATTTGTTGGGTAGCTAAATGATGTGAAGTATTTTAGATTGTTATTTTATCCATACACATTATCTACTCCCATGCTTCACGGTTTGTCTTGAGTTTTGTAGGTTTACCTCAAGGGATTGTTGGGAAAGCCTCAGGAAGGAGTCTTCCCTCAAAGCCTTCTCAAACTCCTAGCTTTACTTAGTCCTATTTTCTGCACACATTCCATTTATATTTTAGTTTGATAACCATCTTAGATAGGTCATATAATTTCAATTTCGTTTGGAGATTTTTATGTGAAAAATTTCTGCGTAAAAAGACATATTTTTTTCTTAACTTTGTTGTGTTGTGCAGCATTTCCAGCAAGCATTTGCTTGCTGGTTTTTGCAGATTCTTACCAGGAACAAGGGGATATGCTGCCCAAATTCACTCTCACAACACCTCCAAAGAGTTTCCACTAGTTGGGTAACGAATCTCTTCTTCTATCTATTCATTTCTAACATTGTAGCAAGCCCCCGGGAAGTTCCCTTGAGGCTTGCATTCTCTTGTTGTATTTCAGCCATTGTATTTTAATTTTGCAAGTTAGTTAGTTGCCTACACCTTGGGAGAGTGGTTGGCTCAGCCAACCCCCAAAAATCGTTGGGCTAGGACATAGATTTATTTCAGCATTCTTTATTTCTTGCCCCACTTGTCATTAGGACAAGGTTGTGTGGCTAGTTTATTTTAATAATCATTGTTTAGTTTATTTTTCTTTCTAACCCTCTTTGGCACAACATTGGTAGGCTTGCCTCCACCTTGTGCCATTGTGAGTGGTTTGCAATACTTTTCAAGTTTTGATTAATTAAGTTGCCTACACCTTGGGAGAGACATCCCCATATCGTATGGCTATGATGGTAATAATGTGTTGATGGTTTTTGTTGTTGACATGGTTAAAATCTTCTAGAGTAGACATCACACATATACTCATCTTAGTTTAAACCCTCAAGGCATTTTTCCATTTGCATGTTCTAGTTTTCTTTTCAGCAAATATTTCAATCTTTAGCATGCTATGTTAAATGAGATAAATCACATGGTTAAATGGTTGTGGTCTAAAGCAATTTTCATGTTCATTTGACAAGCTATTCTTGTCTTTCATTTACATCTCTTTCTTTCAAGTTTACATACATGGATGGTGAATGACATGGTTAAGTAAATGATCTTTATCTTTTTCAGCTTTCTTTACATGCTTTAGATGTGGTTTACATGCTTCAATTTCACATTTTACAGCACACTTTCATAGTTGTTTAAAGTTTCGGTTTTGGGCATAAATCACAGTTTTTGGGCACCTAAAACTCATCTAAAACACTCACAACACATTTTAAGACTTGGTCCTAAGTCATAATAATACTTTAGACCAACTAGGACACCTAAATACCACCATCTTCGCCATCTAAAACGGGGTTTGAGGAAAACAACAGAAGGTGTAGGCCGGGGACGGTCTCACGGTGCACAGGATGCATCTTTTCCAGGGAGTACTTGGATCTTAGGGTTGACCTGTGAAGCTAGGGTGGGCCTTGTTGCCCTACTTCTTGAGCATCCAACAACCATTTGGTAATTGGGGGAGGAGGATTAAGGTTTGACACTTAGTTAGGAGGGTAATTAAAACCTGTAAATCTTTAAGCAATTCCTAACCACTTAGTCTTTTAGACAATCTTTACTTGGGTATATCTTATGATGGTTGTTTAGAGCACTAGGTTGCAAGCACATACATCTTTTATCTTTTATGCAAGTGTGGTTAAATATCTAAGTGTTAAATCTTTCAAATTATGTTGAGCATTTACTTTTCAAGTATTTCACATCTTTCATTTATGCTCTTTGTGGTGTGATCCCTCAAGAGATAGCGCATCCCACTTGGAGGCATCTTCTTGTTGGATCTTGAGTGCTTTAGTGGTTGCCATTGAAAAGCAGTCCAATTCTTATTGGGGCATGCTTGGCCTTATGTGAATGATCTTAACATTTTGAAAATCTTTTAATTCTCACATTTTAAAGCACTTGTTAATCTTGTTCATTTGTATCTTGTATATCTTATCCATCTTGTTCATAATTGTTGTATTGTCTTATATTCATTATTGTAAGTACTTGTAGCATTGTTGTGGAATAGTTGTAATTTTGTAATACTTGTAATCTTTTGTAATTAAACTCCCTTAAATGTAGTTGACCCCTTGCCCAACCTTTAGGCACTAGTCATAGTTGACTCAGGGAAGGGTTTGCTTAACATAAGTAGTCTTGCACTTTGCATTTGCTGCCTTAGCATCATAGGTTAGTTTTCCCCCTAAACCTTTAACAAATTAAAACCAACTCCTAGAACATAAACGTTAAATCATATCTAGTAACTAGGGTCTACCCCCCTTGGCTTCCCTAGGAGTAAGCCTAGAAGGAAGGGGTTTCAGTCAAGGTGACAGTGTGGACTGTGAACCTAGGCATTGTGCCTCCAAGGACACACTAAGTGGGCTGGACTTTGTTCACGTTTGCAAGTGTGTATTAGGACGACAACATGCCTAAGATCTAATCTTGGACATTTGTTTTCTAGGTTGGCCTAAGGATTAGGCTAAAGGAGGAAAAAGGGCAAAAGTGAGTATTATTGTTCTGTTGAAAGAGTTGGGTGAATGTGAAGAGAGGAGAAGTGAGGGTTTGGAGAAGAAGAGAAGCTGAAGAGGGGGCACACCATTGTTTAGGGTGCACCAAGCCTTGGGAGAGGCACACTTGTGAGGAGTGCGCATCATTGCTTGGGAGAGGTGCACTTGTGGTTGGGGTGCACACTTGCTTGAGGGCGCATAAGCTTGGAGAGGACGCACTCTTGAGTTGAGAGGGCGCACTTGCTTAGGGGCGTAGTTGTGGATGTGGGTGCGTAAGCCAAGGAGTAAGGCCGAGCTAAGAGGAGGGGGCGCAAACTTCAAGGAAAGGGGTGCAAGTCTACATCTAGCAGGCACAAAGAAAGAGGGGACTCTAGAGCAAGCTTGAGAGGAGCTTGCTATTGTATCAGGTTTCTTTGTTTCATTTCTTTGTTGTAGCATTTGCTTGAGATCTCCATAATACATCTACTCTCTTACTGGTTTTCCCCATGGGGGTTTTTCCAGGGTCATGTTGACCAAAAGCAGTTGTGTTCATTTGTCATGGTTTGCTTATTTACTTATCAGCTGTAGGTGTTAAAGATCCTAGAGGGTATTTACTGCTTTTGTGGAGTTTTATGTGTACTAATTTGGACAGCAAAAACCTCCTAATTAAATCCTTAAAACAACATCTACAAAGGGGCAACAAATCACTTTYTAAGGGGCAGAATTAAAGGGCAGAAATATCAGACTTGTGGGCTGTCACAAACAGCAAGAAAAACACTCGTAAAATTTCTTGAACTTAGTGCCCAACAAGAGGTCACATGGCAGGCCTGTTGGGCAGCCTATAGGAACCTCAAAGTTGTTCAGTTATTTCAGAGTTTTGATCTTTTTGGACAAAGACGGATCAAACTTCAAAAAAGGTTAAGGATACAGTGCTAGATGATGCTTGGTGGGAGAGGGTAGATCTGACCATTAAGATCATGGACCCTATCATCTCTTTGTTACGATTTGCAGACACATACAAGCCCATCCTTGGAGAGGTTTATGAGGGGTGGGATTCCATGATTGAGTCCATGAGGACCATTATTTTACAGAATGAGTCCCCTGAGAATGGGTCACCAACAAAGATCTTTTTCACCACCATATAGGATATTCTTATCAGCAGGTGGAATAAGAATTGCACACCTTTGCATTGCTTAGCTCACTCATTGAATCCCAAATACTACAACAGTGAATGGCTCAATGGTGGGACTTCACGCAGATTCCCTCCTCACGTGGATAATGAGCTTTCAAAAGAGAGGAAGGAAGCATTTAGACAGCTATATCAGGATAGAGCATCCTTTGATGAGGTGGGGGCAGGCTTTATAGATTTTTCCACTGTCGGCGGGAGATTTTCTAGCTATGATGTGCTCAGAGACAAGGGTGCTAAGAAGCCCCATGCTTGGTGGGCAACTCATGGGGCAGCATGCCCTCCTCTACGGGTGTTAGCCATGAGGATCCTCTCTTAGGTTACTTCATCCTCTTGTTATGAGAGGAATTGGAGCACATATTGGAATTTGTACAGTTTGAAGAAGAGCATGCTTGAGCAGTCTAGGGTAGAGTCAATGGTGTATGTGCACACGAACCTTCCTCTTATTTACAGGCAGAGGGAGGAGTGGGTGAAGGGAAAGACAAAAATGTGGCATGTGTTTCATGATGATACGAGTTTGGATGACAGTGTTGAGTTGGCATTGGCCAACATTGATCTTAATGACCCAATGCTAGAGCTTGTCACTTTTGAGGATGATATTCCTCTTGAGGGGTCATCCTCCACAACAACAGATCCAGTTCCACAGATTGGATTGGATGATCATGTAGAGGAGCCAAAGATTGGAGGAGAGAGTAGTGGCGATGACATTGATTTTGATGATGATGACATGGAGTCAGAGGACTATTGACCGTTGATAGTCTTGTGCTATGGGATTCTTCCACCTATGGTTCTAGTATCTAGTTCAATGTTATTTAGTATTTGCCAGTGGCATTTCCACCTATAGTAGCCTGTAGGCTGTAGCAGTGACGCAAGAGTTCGTGTCTACGTAACACATTTTGATTTTGATGACTTAATGAGAAAACTGCAGTTTATGGTTTGAATTTCTTGCGTGTTTCAATGTTTGTCATTATGATTTTAATATTTATCACGATTCATCATTTATGTTAGTAACTAAGTTAGTATTAGTTGTATGATTGAATAATGAATTTGTATCATCATCATCATTCATGTAAATGTTTACAGTTTTATTAATTATTTCATTTTTGTATCATTATTCAATCTATATATATATATATATATATATAATGTGTCCTTCGTGTCCTGTTTCCGGGAGTCGCCATGCTCGTGTCGGATACTCATATTTCCATGTCTCGTGTCCCCGTGTTTGGTGACTTAGGGCCTAACTTAGTTGCCGTTCCAACTTCTTACTCTTGGGAACCCATCTTGCATGTTGATTCTAAAGAGCATGTAGAATCTAAAGTTTCTTTTGTTCTTTTATGTTAGAGTGAAGTTGCTTGAAGCACTCCCTTGTCTTTGTTAGGTAGTCCAATTGGTGATTACTTGTACGCATTAATACATGTATCATTTCATTTTAGTGTACAATGTATTTGGATTCGAGCTTATTTTCAAGATATCATTCTTTGACATCTTATAAGCTTGAGATACATCTTTTGTAAGCTTTTTGCGCTGAGTTTGATTTTTTCTCTTTGTAAGTGATGCTTCATCCTTAGATAGGAAGAATTATGCTATGGTCCGCTTTCACACATGTAGCCTGCTCATGAAGGATCAACCATCCAGAAAGGGTCAAAGTGACTTCCGGTTAAGATGCCACAATGTGGATGTACTATTCCACCAAAGTTGCCCGGGGCTTAGACCTTGTCCCAACCCACACCATTGCAAGTGAGTGGACCTCTGTAGATTAGAACCTTGGTGGTTAATAAGAAGCCATCATCCAAACTATTGTACCAACAACCCATTGGCAAGTCTGATTAATTTGCATTCTGAATGTTGACCAATTTTATTTCTTAGACATTTGCTTTTTAAAACATTCAAGAGATTTTACTCTATCAGAATTGATGTAAACAAAAGGATGCAGGTTCAGAAGTTTCAGCACTTGCTGACAAAAAATGATCAAGTACATAAAATAGTGTCCTTTAAACCTGAAGGAAGCTTATCCAAGAATCTATGCTGTAATATAATATAGCAGAATTATCAAGACTGAACACATATATAAGATTATAAGGGTTTCTTTTCATAGCATTGAACCTCCTTTACAATAATTGAAATAACTGCAGCATGCCGTTCAATCTTTTTCAACCATGTTTTTATGGTATAAAATATATCTTTTTTGACTGATCAGTATGCTGCTTTTTAACCCTTCATTCTCTTTTTATTGCTTTCATATTGGTTGCAGGAACTGGTAGCATCTCTTTTGGCCTGTGCTCTTTTTTGTCTGTTTCCAAAGGCTAAGAGACAGAAGAATGAACTCCCAGTTATCAATTTTGATGGCTTATTTGCGTATGTTCCTTGCTCAAGCACTAATTTCTTTATGAAAATGGCACAGCTATTGTGAAGATAACTTGTTTTGTATATCCTAAAGGAACCTCAATCATGTCTTTCTGATATTTACATGAAGCTGAAACCTGAAATCCTTTTGGACACACATTGATCCTGCTTTCTTAGTTGTTTTGACTGAATGTTGTTGATGCATATGATGAATCAGGGATTACAGTTTTGAAATGAGGAAGCTTCAAACTATTTGAAGGATTGTTACAAACTGTGCATGAAGTTAGTTTTTGTATTGCAGTTCATGGAGATGGCATGATTGCAGATCTTTTAAACAAATGAATTATGTTTTCTGAAGCTTGGTACTTAAAGGAATGCGCTATTCAACATTGGTAAAACAATTCCTCAAAAGTGTACTTGAGTTGAACTTTGTTTTGCATGAATATGGATTTCTGTTACTGTTGTGGACCTTTGTTGAAATTTACACCTATATCTCAGTGACTGAGATTGCTGCCAATAAATTATTTTAACCAGAAAATATCAATGCTGATATAAATTCTGAATTTATGCAGTAACCTAAAACTGAAATATAAAACAGAAATATAACAGCGAAAACATATAGAACCAAATACATAAAAATTCACTAGACACCAGATATTTCCCTGGAAATCCCAGTGTGGGGAAAACCAGCAAAGGAGGGCTTTTATTGAGGCTTCAGAGAAAGGTTACAGCAACAGAAATTTTCAGTAAATCTTACAGAAAGAATCAGCCCTCTCTATCAGTTGTATGGCCCAGCTAACCAGCTGTACTGCCTGCTGATCTTGGCCTCTTTCTTTTTCTGTACGACCCAACAATCACTGCTGTACGGCCTGCTGAAAGTCTCTCCTTCTGGTTGCTGTATGGCTTGAGTATTTCAGCCTCTGTTGGCTGCTGTACAGCCTGCACAGGAATGGCCCTTTGCTTCTGCAAAAACACGGCCTGAAATGGCCCAGTATACTTCAACAGATGTGGCCTTTACTGCTGTAAGAAATGAACCTTTGTAAGCTGCCCTAGATGCCCTTAAATCACTCCTTAGCTGGCTGCACATACCACTCAGCCAATCACCCTCCTTCCTCAACCTCAAGCCCACTCCTTCAACTCACTTGCAATCACACAAATGAGAAATGTGTTTTGTCCTCTCATCCTCAGCCTCCTTTTATCTCCCTAGCAGTCCCCCATTCTCCTTGAGATGTATGCCCAGCCTTGGCCCTGAATGGTTGAGATTGGGGTGCCCCTCTTGGGTTAGAACCCACTCTCCACTAAGTGGTGCGCCCTCCTTGGTCTGGGCCCCACAATCCACCCAACCACCTTCATGAAGTGTGCCCTCTCTCCCTGGGCCCCACATTCCATTCAAGGAGGAATTTTTCTGCTGCAAGCCTTAGTCTAACTTAAGGCTGGGATAAAAGGCTGATCTGTGCTATTAAGGTGTCCCTCAGTTGGCCTAGGACACATAGGCACAATTGAGACACCAACCGAGCTAAAAACTAACACTCCCTCTTAGTGAGGGAGGTGTCTCCACCAGGATCAATCTTTGATCCAATCAAATCTGTTGCTGCTGTTGCTGTAGTTGCTCCTTTTAAATCGGAAGATCCAACTGCTACTTCTGCTGCACTTTGATCTGATGTGCTGTTCCACTCAACCATCAATGTCAAGTCATACCAACTGACTTTCTTCGATACTGATCTCCGATCCAACATCCCCCTAGACCCACCTACACGCTGTCCCAACACCTTGTACATCAGAGCTTGCTTGATGCCAAGCCTCACTGTTGCATTCAAGGCCGCTTCCTCTGCCTGTATGAGCACATGTCCATTAGCGAACATTACTTCATACCCCATATCCTCCAGAGTTGATATAGATAGCAAGTTGACCTTAAGATTTGGCACATACATCACCTCATCCACCTCTAGAGACACTCCCGACTCTAGCTAGAATTTGACGCATCCAACCTCCTTTACTGCATGCCTGGTGCGTGCCACATTCTTCACATGGCAGTTTGAGCTCGTCTCCGAAACACTAAGGAACACTGACCTCATTCCGTCATATGGCGAGATGACCCACTGTCCACGAACCATGCYCTATTGTCCTCAAACTCAACCAATTTGTTGCTACTAGAAAGAGTGGCAACCAGAGAAAATTCATCCTCGAATTTCTCTGCAAACGCATCCATCTCTGTAGATGTTGTAGCTGCTACCTCCGAATCCTCCTTCTTGTTAGGACACTTGCTCACTTTTCCCATGTCTCTGGAGCCTCCTGCTCCATTGCTCTTCTTTGCACGAAGAGCCACATTCTCCTCCTCCTCGCTCTTATACTGACTAGCCTGAGATGCATCCACTCGTAGCTCCTCCTTGGTGAAGTCGTCCCACAACCTCTCCCAATCAGGGAGTTTCTCCCGTGCAACCACCCCTTGGACAAACATGTCTCACTGCTTGGTGAAGCCATTCAATGATGTCCTCACCAGCTCGGTTTCGTCCACAGTCTCTCCCACTGCTGCAAGTTCATCTCGAATCTGAGTGAACTTTGTGAGGTAAGTGACCACTAACTCTCCCTTGGCCATCTTCGTGCTTCTCTGCTTCTCTCTGAGCTTTCTCTGCTTCTCTCTGAGCGACATCTTTCTGCTCTAGTTGTCAGACTGGTATAGCTTTACCAGGGCCTCCCACATTTCCCTTGCTGTCTTTTTGCTAGATAAATGTGGAATATGTGGTCCATGACACCATCCACAAGTATCCTTCTGGCCTTGATATCCTTCTTGGCATGCGCAACTAGCTGTACTGGATGAGTTGGGGCTGCCACTTTGCCTTCTGCAATTTCCAACAATCCATTCTCTTCCAGCACCAAGCTAATTTGCAACCTCGAAGGATAGAAATTTGAGGCTCCATCCAACCTATCCTCAACCCTTAAGCCTGCACTAGCCATTTGAGTCTGCTATCTCGTTTTCACCCACACAATCTGGGCTTTTGTCCAACTTGTTGATTTACCCTTGTTGGTCTACACAAAAAGTCACTTGGCTGTCCTGTACTCAGAGGCCAAGCTCTGATATCATGTTGAAATTTACCTCTATATCTCAGTCACTGAGATTGCTGCCAATAAATTATCTTAACCATAAAATATCAATGCTGATATAGAATCTGAATTTATGCAGTAACCTACAACTGAATATAAAACAAAAATATAATAACGGAAGCATACAAAACCAAGGGCATAAGAACTTACTAGACACTAGATATTATCCTGGAAACCCCAATGTGGGGAAAACCAACAAAGGAGGGATTTTATTGAGGCTTCAGAGAAAGGTGACAACAACAAATTTTTTTAGTAAATCTTACAGAAAGAATCATCCCTCTCTATCAGTTGTACGGCCCAGCTAATCCAGTTGTACGACCTGTTGATCTTGGCCTCTTTCTTCTTCTGTATGACCCAACAATCACTGCTGTACGACCTGCTGAAAGTCTCTCCTTCTGGTTGCTATATGCCCTGAGTAGTTCAACCTTTGTTGGTTGTTGTACGACCTGCACATGAATTGTTGAGATTTGGGTACCTTGGAAAGTGGTCCTGTTGACCGCCTATTCAGCTAGGGGGTCAACTCATGTGCCATGAAGTATGCATCATCAAATGCAAGTATGTTGAAGACAGTATTGGTTCTACTTGGGCATTTTATGCTCCAGCACAAATTTTTGTAAACGAAATTTCCGCACCCCTGCGTGGGTTAATAATGTAATAGGTCTGCATGGATCAT
>SNQJ01S0112828.1:28794-50845 GCA_010110895.2 Picea sitchensis
TACATTCTCTCATGCTTAGAACACTTATTACAACAGTGGAAATACGGAAAAAGGGGCCTTTTCAGGGCCTGCTGAATCACTGAATTCTGCGTGTATGAGCACTGCTTGCTCATCCTTCGACGGCTCTTCAGGAAATCCAGCTTTCGCAACCTGGTGGATAACAGGGTGTTGGGATCACACAAAACCCATAGGATAGGTTGTGGGACCCGTGCTAGGGAAAAGGAAGAGGCCCCAATAATTAAAAACGAATTTTCCTTGGAGAGAAACAAAAACGTAACTCTCCTTGGAGGGCGCAATTTTTTGGGAAAAAGTAAAGAATGGAGGTGAATAAATGAGGGAAATGAAGTGGGATCACCCTAGGAGGTGATGTGGAGGCTAAAGGGAGTGAAATCACATGAGAGGGGGGGCCAACACCACTCAAATAAAATTAAAAACGTTTTTTACTAGGAAAAACGTCAATCTCCCTAGGGGGTGTGATTTTTAAGTGATGTGAGGGGGTTAGAGGGTTAGAATAGGTTGGAAAAGGTTGGGAGAGTTATGTTATGCTTAGGGGGTCTCTCTCTAACCTTTATACATCAATTTTCATCCTTCTAACTCATTATTACAAAAATACATTTTTGCCATGTTTGGACTTTAGCAATTAAAATTGTTGTTTTAGACTGACTAACATTCCGGGAGGACTAACCCATGGCTAAAGTTGTCCGACTGAGCTGAAACTTGGTCTATGGGTGTAGGAGGTGCTATTCCATTTCTTTTGAGCACAAATACCCCTATCAAAAACCCCAAGACCTAGTTTTTACAATTATTGCTCAAAAATAATTAATTAATTAAACCTCCAAACTTAGGGAAATTTAATTAAAAATTAATTAATTAAAAAAAACTAATCTAGACTCGATGGAATTCCGCGAGACTCTCTAAGATGTCTTACATGGTCATTTACAATGATTTCCCTATAATAGTTACCAAAAGATAAGCCCACTAGAACGTCGTTCACCACTTTGGAGGAATTATTGCAAGTGAGGGAAAAACTCAAGGGAAATTACTAAGGCTGAAAAGCTGAATTGATATCCTGAGGATAAAAAACCCTCGGTGAAAGGAACTCTCCCAGTGAACCGATCCCAAGGTAACTGACTTAGACATGACTCATGCAGACCTATTACATTATTAACCCACGCAGGGGTGTGAAAATTCCTATTACAAAATAAAGTGTTGGGGCCAAACACTGCCCTGTAGGACCAAAAGTCTTCGACAACATGGCATCTGATGATGCATCTCTTCATGGCACATGAGTTGACCACCGGTGCTAAATGGGCGATCAACGGGACGGCTTTGGGAGAGAGAGGACGAATTGGTGATTCAGTGATTTGCAGAACTAGGAGGCTATACCTCATATCTGATCTTGAAACTTCTTCCAAGGGTTTGTGATTGCCTGATCTATCATTTTGGAGAGTTTCAGGAGATTTGGAGGCCTCATTCACCCAGGCCAAATTATCTAGGGTTTCAAGCATCCAGGGCGGCGCACCATTCAATGGAGGAGTTCAGATCCACAGGGTTTGAGAGTGACTTTGGAGATTTGGGCACCTGGGTTGTCCTTACAGTTGCCCGATCTATCAGTTGGCATATTTCTTGGGGTGATTGGACACTTTTGGTAGCAGGGCCAAATTGTTGAGGAGCTTCAACATTCCAGCAGGATGTGGCAACATTCAGTTAGGGTTTTTGCACTTCATACGGCCAGATCTACTTGGTATTGATCTTCATCTCTTATCCAGCCTTTGGAGGCTATTTTGTATTGTCGGGAGATTTTTGTAGCAGCTCATACTTCTATCTTGGAGCCAGCTATTGAGCATTCCAGATCGGCATCTTCATTGTAGTAGGTTTCTCTATTTCATGAATAAAATCATATTTGGGATGTTTTGGTTTGTCTATCATATTGCATATGGTTGAGGTATGTTCCATGGTTACATCTTCTTGTTTATAGCTGCATACACACATATAAACACATTAGTAAACCCTAAGGCCGAAATCAAGAGGCCATTCAACAATTAACACATCTAAACAAGTAGGGAAACAAAGTGTTTGATGAAATACCACAACCAGGAAAAGATTTTAAAAGACACCCGAAACTGTGATGATCTTGGCATAATGGCTTGGGATCATTACATTCTGCTGCATATACTATCTCATCTCTTCGGAAGATGGCCTCCATCCTCTTGGCCGTGACCACCTTTGCAGCATTCCCTGTCATGCCCCGGAGCACTACCTTTCGTCCACCCTCCTCTGTAAATGACATCTCCATGGTTTTGTAGTTGGTGGTGATAGGCCCCAATGTACTGAGCCATTGAACTCCAAGGATGATGTTGGTATCTGGAAGGTCCATGAAATAGACGTCCTGAACCAGCTCATGCCTACCCAATGTAAGCTTCATGCCAGGAATGTACCTATCACAAGGCATAGTGCTTCCACCTGCTACCTCCACCTTGAACCCTTCAAACTCTACTGTGGGTATGTGCCTCCTTTTCAGCAATGCTGAATCAATGAAGTTATGAGAGGCTCCCCCATCAATCAAAACCGATACCTTCTGTCCCTGCAAGACTCCCCTCATCCGGAAGGTGTTATATTTGGGCACTCCGCTGATGGATGCTAAGGTGGCTTTCTCCTCAGTCGTACTGTCCTGTCCTTCTCCTCCTATGTTGTCTCAATGGTTTTGGCTTCAATGTTCTGTATCTGGCCGATCTCCTCCTCCTCTTCGTTGTCTGAAGTGACTTCTATGTAATGCACTTGACCACGACCCATGCATTTGTGTGTCGGGTTCCATGGCTCTTTGCAAGTGAAGCAAAGTTGCTTCCTCCTTAGTTCCCTCCTGGTGTTCTCATCCACTCTGCCACGGCCCCTGTCAAAACCTCTTGGGTCACGTCCTCCCTGATTCATTGGAGGTCTTTGGTCTCTCCCTCCGGTGTTAAGAGGTGGTCTGGGTATAAATTTTGGCCTAGCAGCTGGTCCTAGATCCCTCGTCCTCCAGATAGCATCCTGTAAGTTGGTAGGCTTAAAAGCCTTTACCCAACCCTTCAAGGGATCCATCAGTCCTTTAGTGAAGAGCATCATGAGTCTAGTTGGTGATATATCTTGCACCATCACGACCAACCTCTAAAACTCTTCAATGAATGCCTCAGTCGTACCTGTTTGTTTAAGCTGTGTGAGCTCCCTGAAGTGTAGCTCCGGATCTCCTTGATCAAATCTATCAATGAGCCTCTGAGTGAACTCTGTGTAGGATACTATCTGACTGTGACCTAGTGTGGTGAGTCCATGGTACCATCAATCATGAGCCTTTCCATCCAAGTACATGGTGGCAAACTTGATGGCTTCCATCTCCCTCATGGGATTAAGCTGTAGATAGGTATCCAGCTTTTGCACCCATGCCTATGCTATCATCTTGGCCATACCATCAAAGTATGGGATCTCTATCTTCCCT
The DNA here is from genome assembly GCA_010110895.2 of Picea sitchensis. Classification (NCBI taxonomy): domain Eukaryota; kingdom Viridiplantae; phylum Streptophyta; class Pinopsida; order Pinales; family Pinaceae; genus Picea; species Picea sitchensis. The sequence continues at coordinate 32,264 of SNQJ01S0112828.1, forward strand.
GCTCTTCGTTCAAACTCAAAACTGCTCCTGTGGTTCGTCCTGGGCTTATTTTTGAACTTGAGTTGGCAATATTGATCCAGGGACATCTACCTCTGAATGATCATATCCAGGCCGTAGTACTCCTTAGTACACTGTGCCATCTGCTCCACAAAGTCATCCACCTGTTCCTGTTGCACCTGTCCATCTGTGAACGTGGGCAAGTATGGTCTAGGGTTAGCCCTGCTACCCATTTGTCCATATGACGTGCCTCCTCCATGGCTTCCCTCGAAACTAGGAGCTTTCTCCGGATTGTATCTAGTTTCACCATGGGATCCACCAGATCCCCCATATCCACCAGATCCACCAGATCCACCAGCCTCCTTATTTCCATACGTCTCAGGTTTTTTCCCCTGATGAGTCATCTGCATCAATAGCTGGGTTATCATCGTCTGGTTCTCATCATTTTTTTTCAGATTCCCATCTACTTTCTTTAAGGTCTCAGTGATCTCGGCCTGTTCCCTTCGACTTGTTTCCTGGCTCTCCTGCAAATGATGGACCAAGTTGCTTTCTGTGAGATTTAGGGTCTTATGGAATTCGGCTGCCAAGTAGGCCAAGCCTTGTGGTTCACGGTCATCTCCTGAACCCTCCATTTCAGCTTCTATTTCACTAGTTTGTTTCTTCCTTCTGCCCATAAAGATCCCACTGTACCTCTGCATGCACTAATCCCTCCACAGGTTTGGAGGATCAAAGCTCTGATACCACTGTAATGATCCCAAGCCAATTTTTTGCTTGGAATCACTAACTAATTACTGATTCGATTATTATCTGTTGTGTATGCAGGTGGGCCTTGAACATTTCGGCCTTAGGGTTTATTCAGTTATCCAACCACAGGTTTATACAAGCATCATTGCAAATATATGAAGATCATCAACATTACACAAGATAGAGACCACAAGCAAATAGTTGAACTTTATTATAAGAAAGCAAGCACCTGATACAATAGAGAAGCAGATCTGAAGTAGATGGCTTCAAGATAATAATGGAGCTGCATACAAAATGCTCCAAGAGCTACAAATCAAGCCTCGCAAAGGCTGTTATAGGACATGAACGCTCAACTGCAAAACCAGGGTTTCAGCCTAACCCTCAAGCAATTAGTACGGCCCTGCTGACTGCTAGTACGGCCTGTTGAAGACAAGAACCCCAATGGTTCGGACCTCCTGAAGATCAACCCCTCCAAACGCTGCTAAACCCTCCTTAATGATAGATCAAGGCGATCGAAGCCTCCTCCTGAAGTATGGAGCCCAAACACTGAAGCTTCCTCTTCAATCTACATAAACCCTAGGATGGTACGGCCCTCCTACAACTCTGAATAAGGCCAATAGTACGGCCTAGCTGCATGTGACCTCTGAATAGTCTGAAACTCTCTCAGATGGTAGATTGGGCACCTATAAGCACTTGAGAGAAGTCTCAAGGTCAGATCTAGCCTCTAGCCTCCTAGATCTGAGAAATATTGAATCACAAGTCGTACCCTTCCTCCTGAAAATCGTCCCCACCTGCAGTAGATGATAGGGACGTGATAACTTCTCCAAGAAGCCCTCAAACTGATGAGCAAGGCCTTGCAAGCAAGACCCTAATGCTGGAATCCTCTCTAGCTTCTTCCCTATGCTAGAACGAACTCTTCCTTCACAATTGGTGTGCCCCTGCAAGCAAACCCTAGCTGGTACGACCCTGCTGATCCACATGGTACGACCCTGCTAGTCCTCCTGGATAGATGATGATGATAGAATGGTGTGGGTGGAGTATTTCATCCCCGAGACCAAGCTTGGAGCAAGGTGAGTGGAATCTTTCACCACTGAATTGCTCACTAGGGTTTGTAATATCAAAACCCTCAAAACTGTATGCTCAAGAGCATCAACAAGCAAAATACCAAAATCCAGAATGAATAATAGGTGTGCCCATGCCTTCTCTTTATACTTTTCTTCTATTTCTCTGTTGAGTTAGGTTAACCCCTAGGGTTAACTCCTCCAGTTCTTCTATTCCTTCATTGAGTTATCTTTTAACTCTTTTTCACCTTTTCATCAAGTCAACTTAGGAATATAACCTTAGTTTGGTTGACCTTTCCCCTTATTGTGAGACTATGGCCTAGTGGGGATGCCTAGGCCACTGAGTCTCCTCAATATCTCTTCATCAAGAGGTGGGGGACATTACAGTTACCCACAAGCATTTCACGGAAATGAGAAGGTTGGATCGTGATGAGACCCCCTTTCTCTTGGCTATGCCACCAAGAGCCACTACCCTGGCGTGGTGACCAGCTGTCAATAGTGTCATACCACTACATGCCCATGGACCTAATAGGATGGCTCCTGATGAGACCCCCTATCCTCTAACTAGGTCTTGTTTTATTATTTTTTATGGGTCCCTCTGTTTCTTGCTAAGAATCTTTTTATTGCTTTCTCGGGGATCCATGGGCGAAGCATCTCAAGGTTTCATTCTTTTGGCTTTTATCTTTAGCCAACTACTTTTACCCTCTGGGCCTTTAGCCCCTTCTTCCCACAAGGTAAGGTACAAATTACAACCCTTAGATATTTGGCCAACCCAATGCAGGACTAGTGTATAATGGAATGGATGGCCGGAAAAGATGGAGAGAAAGTGGTAAGTATGGTGGGAGGCAGGGCAGTGGCCTTTCATGAACCCCCAGTGGCAACTCTCAAATCCTATGGGCACCCGACTTATTAGGTCATCCTGTCATTCCCCCGAGGTATGGTCAAGTGGAAAAGCATAAGTCCCAAGCACACCGTTAGAAGCAAAAAGAATTAAATGCACATATTCAAAGTTTTCGAGGATCAGAGTGACACATATATGATGCAGGACTCATTACCTCATGGAGCAAGATCAATTGGCTGGGACGGTGATGTGATGGATACAGCTGCTGTTGTGAAGTGGATGCAGCGAAGAATGAAGGATGGGTACTCTAGGGCCATGCTCAAGTGGCTCGTGCTCCATGTCTGGGCACAGTAGACTCAAGACATAATCTCATGGTGTTCCTTAGGGTAGGGGATAACAGGGCCCTTTGAATAAACTAATGTACTATCTGAACATGTTTGCCCAATATGGTACACTCCAACAAAAAATGTGGTTCAAGGTGCATTGTGATACAAGGGTGTGGCCTCATCACCATTATAACTTATAATAAGACTCCACATATTTTTCAAAGCTCCATCATAAACTACCCCAAGTGATATAAGTTTGCACAGTAATCCAAGTCTAGTCCCGTGGTGACTAGAACAACATAATAAAAGGAGAACATGCAAAACTCCCCTTCTAGTTTCAAACCAAGATAACATCCTTAAGCCATGTCACTATCAAACCTTCAATAATCACTATAGAACTAATCCATAAGAGTCATAACATCACCATCGATGTCAAATCCCTTGGGGGGCTAGACCCATCATACACAAGCATAGGTGTAGTACTCTCTAGACATGATAAGCAATATACAATTAACAACACCGTGATGCTAAGAATAGTCTTTATTATCCCGATATCTAGGGATGTAGGAGATCATGTCTAAGGCCCACATGGTCCTAGACATGGAGTACGGTGATCATTGGGCATGGCCCTTGAGGGCCATCTTTCTTCTTCTCCACAGACTTGTCCCGTGTGATAGAAACCCATGCTGCGGCCTGGGCTTGCATCGGAGGGCTCTTGCTCCATGAGGTAATTGGTCAGTATCATCGTATATGTGTCATATTTGATTATTATAACATGCTTATATATATGCATTAGGTTCCTTTCATTTCTGATGGTACTTGGATCTTACACTAATCCACTTGACCATTGTTAGGGTGATTGATTGGGTAACTTAACAAACTGATATTCATGGGTTTTGGTTAGCCACCAAGGGGATTTGCGAGGCCATGAATCTCACCATCTTATCATCTTTACATCTTATGCCCGCTCATCCATCCCTTCCCTAGTCACGTATTAGGATGAACTTTGAGGTTACATCTTGTCTTGTGGGAAGAAGGGCTAAAGGCCGAGAAGGTAAAAGCAGTACATTAAGATAAAGCCATAGGAAATAAAACCTAGAATGCTTATGCAGGGATCCCGAGAAGGCAATAAAAGCCTCTCGATAAAAAGCTAAAAAGGGACCCTAAGAAAATGTAATAATAAAAACAAGACCTAACCAAGAGGATGGGAGGAATGCATCAAACCCGACATTATGTTCATGTTATTTAAGCGATTATGACGTACCACCATCTGGTCCTGGCCAGGCGGTGACCTTTGGTTGCAAAGGAAAGGGGTCTCATCACGAGGCCAACCTATCATTTAACGAAGATACCGGTAGATGTATTTGTTAGCTCGGCCACAAGCCAAAGTGATGTCCTAACCGTCGGACCTTGAAGGAAGTAAAGAAAGAAAAACAATAAAAAGAAGATAAGGCAATAAAGGGCTTGGAAAAATGCATCCATGGCGAATTAGGCTAAGCCTCCTAGAAAGGCACCCACAGGCGACACCTGCCCTTGGTCTTACTATGACTAGACATCCTAAAACCATATCACCGTTATACATGGCTTGAATAATCCTTTAGAAACTTTCCATCTCTTGTGGGTATTAACCAATGGGTTGTCCTTTTGGTTTCCTTAGCTTTTCATAGTAGATGCATCTATGTGTCTTTGAGCTCTTAGATGATGTGTTAGGGATTTCATGCATATATTTGATAACTTTAATAATGAGATATGATTTGCATTGCTAATCATCTCTAGAACGTGAGCCCATAGAAGTAGTCTTTGTCATCCGCAGGACCATACTTGGTGGACAGGTACCAGAGGACCCGGTACACATGGGGAGATAATTGGCTCGGACCTCCATGGGGGCTGAAAATCCCATCAGATAGTTCTTGGGATGGCAGAGGCGGGACAATGTCATGATGAGCCCCAGTATGAAGAAGACAGAGGACGCCCTCACCCGGGACAGCATGGCAGAGATTTGACCTATGGGATCAACCCTGCAGATGAGATGATGTTCTTGATGGATAGGGCATACACCAGGACAGAGTGGGCGTTTTTTAGGCGGATAAGCGGTGTCTTTGGGCTTATTTTAGCACATGTGACAGGTTGGGAGGACCCCAAAGATAGCGTTCTGCTACGGATCTTTGGTGATGCCCAAAGAATAGCGTCTCCCTCAGAGGGACTGGCGTCTCCATTTTAGCTCTATTTTGACATTTTTTAGCATTTAATGTGACAAATAATGGAATAATGTTAAAATTAGCCTTGTGGGGTTGTTTTAATGACCTATTTTGTAATTAAAGGTCATTTTAGGATGATATATATTGAGGGCGTTGAGCCTCATTTTGTATAACACAACTTGCTCTCTTGTAGAGAGAGATACTCTTTAGCTCTTGTCTTGGATTTATTTTTGTCTTTGGAGTTGGTAGCTACTTGGAGGATTATTTTTGGCATGTGCATGGTGCTTTTATCATTGGAAGGTGTTACAACTAGGGTTTGATAAGCTCATCTTGGATTTTGTAAGTGTTTTTCTCATACAAAACTTCTTGATTGAATGGTTGTGGTTAAAATTCTTACATGCATAATTACATTGTTATTATTTGTAATCATTTAAAACCCTAGGGAGCAAACACACAAGTAGGTTGTTGCTTCATGTCCCCATGATAAAAGCCACCATTTGATTAAGAAGAATTTAGCCTAGCCATTGCTACACTAGTTCATCTTTTCTTGAGTTAGTTGGAAACATAGATTGAAGAAAGAAAGCGTCCTAAGGGGCTAATTTGTTTTACCTAGGGTTTGACTTCTAGGGTTTGAAAACCTTGTCTAAAACAACACTTTTCAGCCATGAATTTATGTTTTATAACTAGCCGTTTTTGCCAAAGTCTTAGGAAGAGGGAGGAGCATGAGGCCTAGCTTTAGCTACACTGAGAATGAGTCTCCTCCCTTAGGGTTTTGATTTGGTGGCTGCCATTGCAGCACCATTAAACCCTAATCCTCCGTCCTTAGGTTTAAGTCTCTCCAAGCCATTAGCCTTTCTCCGGTGACTCCATTAACCCAAGGCACTGATCTAAAACTAAAGCACGTTGAGGCTCTTTGTTCTCAAAACAATCTTTCAAAACTTTCTTGAATTGAAACCCTAACTAACCTAAGCGTCTAAATAACCCTAATTGTTGATGGCGTCTTGCCATATTTGAACTTGTGTTTGGTCTAAAAAGTTGTGACTGACTCATCCCTTGATAGCCATAAATTATTGAGCGAGATTTCATTGGTCAGTTGTAAACAAACACCTCTTGGTCTAAGCTAACCTAACCTAATAGCTAGTGGCCGTCACATATTTGATCTCTTGTTTTGGTATAAAGCGGCTGTGATCTTGTCATATAGCATTGGCATTGAGGTATAGATTACTTTTATTGGTTTTAGTGTGCAAAAGCGTTCACCTCCTTGCCTCTTAAAATTAACCTAGAACTAGGTTGGCGTCACCCTTGTAGCATAGTGGCGCAGCAACAATATTGTCTTATGAGCATATTGTTGTATTGTGATATGATAAAGATTGATTTTACACATTGAATACAAAGTATCCTTTTGTTATTGAAGAAGTATTATAAACCATTTGTCTTTGTTTAGCAATCGTTGAGCTTCATCAATAATTACATTTTATCATTACTCATATATTGAAGATAGTTATTAATATTTGAAGTACTAACCACTGTGACACGATGCTTTTAGCTTTATTTGCCTTGTCTACTTAAGCGAGGTGCCATTGATGGAATATCTTCTCTTTGACTACCATTTGGCAGTGTCATGAAGGGAAAGTTTACTTTGACCTTTGAAGCCTTAAGCCCTTGATCCTTTTCATGAACCCCAGTTACTAGGGGGCGTCTCCTTGGGATATACCCTAAATAGAAAGAGCTCCCCATGAGGTGTGATGGGTGGGAAGCTCCTGTTACGCCGATTTGAGCCTTGCCTTCAAACTGCCCAAGCCTTTCCTACAAGCTGTCTGTCATGATCACATGAAGCAATGTGTAAGCACCATCATCAAATATCCACAAGCATATTGATCCATCAACCATAGATATGCCACCTCAAGAGAGAACCAATGGATGAAGCTTGAGCACTGATCACACAAGGGAGAAATGAGCCTTGTTATCACTCAATTTGTACTTGCCCAAGCCAAAGGCAAGTGGATATTGAATTGGTGTAACAAGGAGGATGATATCCTTGTCACAATAGGAAACCTCTCTTTCTATTTAGGAGTATATCCACAATACCCTAGGGGAGGCGTCCCCAGTGAGTTGGGGTTTTGAGAAGGCTAAGGTAAAAGCTATAAGAAAGTCCCACCCCTCTCATGGGTCACTTTGATCAAAAGTTCCAAGGTTTTGTTGAGATGAAGCAAAAGATAAATTGGAATTGTACTTTCCCGGAACAAGACAACAAATAGAAAAGAAATGCAATTTGCAGTACCATATGATGTCAGTACTTCATAAAACCATAAACTTCTGAAACATAAACAAGCTGATATAGAACTGAAGCAATGTAAAGATTTACAACAGAAAATGAATATTTAGCAACATCCACAACAATTATGCCTCAATAATGTTTTAAGAATGACAATAAATAATAGCCTTAAATTGACAAAATTATAATAGTTGTCAGAAGCAATTATGGCAATGTCTAATCATTCTTTAATCTTGCTTTTAGGATGAATTTGTTGCTGTTATGAATGGTTGTAGCAATCTTTGCAACAATAGCAAATTAGTTAGTGAGTTAGTCTAGCTTAAAGTTAGTAGAAGTTAGTAGAAGTCTTAGGGAAGATAGTTTAAGTTGTTTGGTAAATCAATCACTTGTGAGGAGTGAACTAGTGCTTTTTAGGAGTAATGGAGTCAAAGTTAGCAAACAACTCTTAGAGGAAACAACAATGATAATAAATAATCTAAAGGGATGGATGAGATGAGTTGAAGTGTTAGTAACCTAAGGTCTCAATGTCTAAACCCTAGAAGGAATGATTGCTAGAAAAAAAATAACCTTAGGTGATTTAGCTAATGCTTTAGATTAAATTTGAAGTAAAATGTGTGAAGCAAATGAAGTAATGCTACTAGAGTGCTACAATGGTAGTTACAATGGTAGGGCTCTAGTGTATGCTTCAAAATAAGTGTTCTCTAAAAATTTCAAGTAGGTGGAAAATTATAAGGGAAAATATAGTAACATATGTTTTTTCCCTAGGGTTTCAAACTAGCAATTTCATATTCTTTGATATGAACAAGAAAATTCACCATAACCATTCAAAATAAAATAAAGAATTGCATATTTACTTACTTCATCAAGAATAATCTAGCAACAAACCCTAGTTGAAGACTTTCCACCATGAAAAAATGTTAAAATACACCAAGATTAGCCTCTCAAAGAAGTTGCGCACCACTTAATTTCGAATAACCCTTAAAGGGAGAAATTTCCAGACCTCACACTTGTGAGTGAAATATGATAAAAAAATGAGAGTTTATCTCTCTATTTATACAATATCAATTACCTCTAATTAAAATTTAGGTCAAAAGGCCGACTGTGGCAAATTATCAAAAATCAGTTTTACATAAATTCAAGGTAAGCCTAAAATGTCTGCAAAGGGTGACGCCATGCCCTCCTAGGGTGGCGTTGGGCCTCATAAGTGGGACAACAGGCTCCATGAGCAAAAGTGTTAGGCCTTCCAAGGCCTTTGGATGCTGCCACACGTGCCACCTAGCACAAAACTGCCTCCATCATGTCATCGACACTAGGTGACGTCTAGGGTCACAAAGGGGACGTCATGGGCCTCCCAAGGCAATGACCAACGTTAGGGGGAAGAAAGATCCCCTAGGTCGAGTCTGCCAAAGTGTCTGCAATTGGAACGTCAGCCTAGCACCTCTGGTGCAAGCCTTTGGTGTCTCTCTGACCCTAGTTGGGGTCACAACATCCATCACAGGGTGGGATTTTAGCCCCCATGGAGTCAGACTAATCATCTCCCCATATGTACTGTCACCACATGTGGTCCTGCAGCATAACAACAAACCGCCCTCCATGGGCTCATAAGTCGTGGGGATCATAGCAATGTCAATCACATCTAATAATCAAATTACCCAAACTGTAATGCATCAAACCCCTTTACCCAAACAAATGCTCAAAGACATTATGCCCTTTAACAAGCTAGGTTTGGGAGAGGGTCTTAGGGCGTCTATTGGGCTAATCCTCCTCAAGTTTAGGGTGTTTCCAGTGAGACAATCTAGGTCATGTAGGTGTATGAAATGGTGTAGGGAATGTTTGGGCAAAGGCTGCAGTGATATATGGAAATGTAAGTCTTACTTGTGGGTGCCTCTGTGGAGTGAGTTGCACTGCTGTCATGGATGCCATTTTTCCTAGCTCATTCAATGCCTTTTATGCTTTGTCTTATTTCTTTTTCTTTTCAAGAGAATAGCTAGGGACCTTGTCTAGCTGATGGTGACAGTGGTGACAACGTTACCCACAAGTACTTTCGCAGAAATGTGAAGGCTGGCTAGTGATGAGACCCCTTTTCTCTTGGCTATACCACCAAGAGCCACTACTGGTTTGAGTGACCAGGATGGATAAGAGTAGTGCCATGCAGCTACATGCCCAGCATGGACCTAATAGGCGGCTCATGATGAGACCTCCTATCCACCAACTAGATCTTGAGTTTATTTTATTTTCTGGGTCCCCCCTTTTCTTGCCGAGAAGCCATTTATTGCTTTCTTGAGAATCCACAGTGAGAAGAATCTCCAAGGTTTCATTTTTGGATTTTAACTTTTCCTTCACTTTTACCCTCTGGGCCTTTAGCCCCTTCTTCCTAAGACGAGGTACAACCCTTATTAGCTTATGAGCCAATGCTCAGAAACCAAGGTAGGGGAAGATGGTAGGGACAATGATGAAAAGTGGTTAATATGGAAGGAATGGGCGATGACCTTTCATAGACCCACCTAGTAGCAACTCATCCTAAAGAGAAATCAAATTACTAGGGCACTCATCATAATTTCAAAGCGTCATGAAACAAAAGGAATTGAGTGCACATATTCAAATTCTTCAAAAATCAGAGTGACACATACCATGATAACCAGACTCATTACTTCATGGAGCAAGACCTTCTGCTACTTCAGGATCGGGCCGATGGGATGGATGCTCTTGTTGTTGATAGATGGAAGGCACTGAAGAAAGGATAGCCCCTCCAGGGCCAAGATCAAATCATATGGCTCTCGGTACTTTCCATGTCTAGGACACATGGGCCTCGAGACATAATCTACATAGTTATCCCTAGGATAGGGATAACAAAACCTCATCTAATCAAATGCCAAAAATCAAATGGGATATACCATCTCCAAGTCAGTCACATCTCATGAAGCTATCATCATGCAAATCACTGGAATGTGTGATGAAAATCACATGAGTATTCCTCATGCAATATGAGGGGTAACACTTCCGAAGTCCGATTTTTGCATCATTGCTTTTACTACTATGCTGCCAGGATTTTTAATAAATGTATGAGGTATTTTCCCTTACTACTATGCTGCCAGGATTTTTAATAAATGTATGAGGTATTTTCCCAAGTGAATGAAGACATTAACCAATGGAAATTTTTTGAATTGTTGTCTCTGGTTTAGCTTTCTTGGAAGCGTAGCATGGTTGTGCATGTTAATATTCTTCTAGGTAAGTATATTGAAGATAGAATATTCAATAGCAAATGGTTAACTAAGGGTGTAATTCTCCAATAACAAGCCCCTTATAATTTGTAGGTTTTTATGCCTGAAATGCTCTTAAGTATTTTCATTCTTATTTTCAATTTTATATACGCTCTCACAGAAAAACATTAATACTAACTAAAATTGCTCAATGCTTATACAAATTGGGTGTATAATGGTTTTTTCATGTTCAGAAGCGGGGCATGAGTCTACCATATTCTATTAGTTGTTTGCTGTTGTTTTCACTTTCAACTTTTTGGTTTGCATGGAAAAAACAGTTTATAACTTCTAAGCATTCAAATTCCATATGGATTTTAACTTAAGTTGTAATTGTGGGCCTCATCCTAAGGTTTTTTCGTCAATTTCTTGTCTTCTTTGCTACGCATCAAATGGCAACCGCACTGTTCCGTGCAATTGCTGGAGTTTGTCAAAGCATAGTTGTTGCCAGCACTGGAGGTTCAATGGCATTAGTGATTGTTGTGGTACTTGACGGATTCCTCATCCCACGATGTAAGCACATTATTTCTAAATACATCTAAGTTGGTCGAAAATTTAATGTCCGCTAGGACCAAATTGGTCCACTGTACAAGGTTATTAAAGTCAGCAACAGTTTTTTATGTGAAAACATTGAAAAAAGGATTGGATGTGAAGATGATGTTTTCGCTTACAGCTTCAATTCCAAAGTGGTGCCGATGGGTATACTGGATTTCACCTTTGACCTATGCGGAAACTGCAATTACAGTCAATGAATTCCTTGCTCCACGTTGGAGAAAGGTAGTGCACAAAAGCGTATGTATTGTTATTTTATTCCTGTTTCCATTGGTTTTCATTATCAAGACTAGACTTGTGCTAATATAAGTTTTTATCTTTTTGCAAGAGGTTTTTTCCAAATCTGTATCATTGGTACTTATGTCATTGTATTTTGCAAGTGAGGTGGATGCTACATTGCTACACTGTTGAATCATGTTTTTTTTGCAAAATGTCTATCCGTTTGTCCCTAAGTAATGCACTCATGTTACTTAAGACATTTACATTAAATTCATGGATTTCCCAAGACAGAATCTGTAGCAAGGCATGTTTGTCTATTTCTCTATATTGTAATTTAACACAAATGTTTGCAATTTGTACAATGGGCTTTTTTAGATGTTAAAAAATGATGCTGTGAATAATTAGTTGACTTTTATTCTGTGATGGCAGTTGACTTCTGAAAACACCAGCCTTGGTATGGAGGTGCTAGAGAATCGTGGGCTTTTCCATGAAGACTACTTTTACTGGATAGGTCTTGCAAGTTTGATTGGATTTACAGTATTGTTCAACCTTGGATACACTCTTGCTTTAACATATTTGAACCGTATGTATCATTGTGGCAAATATGATAGATTATGAATTTCAAGATTATGTTTTCATCAAAAGCGTGAAATAATTACAATGTTATGGATTTTGACACAACTGATGGTGATGTACTTTATCTATCTAATTATTTCATGAAACCATTATGATGTCAACAGCAATTGGCAAGCCTCAAGCTGTAATTTCTCAAGAAAAGCTGGCGAAAATCCAAGATAGTCAAGAAGATACTATTTTTTATCTTAATGCTGAATCAAAAACAATGTCATCTCACCATAATTTGGTATCTAGCACAGAAGGGAAAAGTGTAGGTAAGGATTTATTGTTTCTTTTGAATTCTATTTTTTCAGATGGATGGTAACTTTCTATATATTTTGGCCAATCCATATTATGTTTAAACCTTGAGTACAATACCATGTACGTTTCAATCTATCATTAAGGATCTAAGATGGATTAGATAAGTGGGTATATTATCTAAAGAGCAAGAAAATGAATGAATGCATTCAATCAAGGGAATATTTTTATGTTAGGTTCAATGGCGTGGCCATATTATTGAGAGATCCTTTATTAAACTTAAAACTTGGTGTAACTTAGTCTTCATGTTGGGAGCACTAGAATGCAAGCAGACATGCTTTTTTCAACATTCTAGTATGAAAATATATTGCCTATTATGTATTTTGTCTCCTTGTCCCCGAAACACGTTCTTAAAAACAATTTCCACAAGGGGTTGGCATGTAAATGCACTTACTGAGTTACTAGTAGGACAACAGTGATAAAACCATCTTATATGACCCCTTGAGTGAGGTGATAGAATATGGCCATCAGTAAACCTCCCATGCAGCCGAAACTGAGTTGGGTAATGCCATTTGAAATTCATCACTCTTTCCCCTTTGGAAGTTGGGCTAAACTGATTTGTGGCTCGACCAAATTGTCAAATCTATTCTCACTCAATGATCAATATAAGTGGATCCACAAAGAAAATACCTCGATCTAATAAATATAAGAGGTTCCAAAATACAGTAACTAGTGAAATACAAGAGGAACAATATAGGGAATGCCATAATAACAACATCCTGCCTTATACCTCCCACAATATAGGCAAAAGGGGATGAAACTCCAAATATAAAAGAAGGGAGTAAAACCCTTGGGGATGAAATCTCGATAGCGGAATCACAAACATAGCATTTGATCAACACTTTTAGGGAAAAACTAAGGTTAATGATCATACATATATAAGATGCAATTAGATCAATATAATAATTAGATAAAAAAAACTTCCTCATAAGTTACTAATAATCATAGAAAACTAGAATAATACGGTAGCACCTTTGATAAAACATGCTTCAAAGAAGTACAAATGCTTAAATGCTATATCTTTCAGCAAAGATGTAATAATCAAATTTTGTTTGCATGTGTCGATCTTTTTGTGGCACCCCAACATCATGGGTCATATGATACACTTTCAACTCTAGATAAAACCGTTATGGCCATTCAAAGTTACAGGATGAACAGTGAAAACCTTAGTGATTTCAGGATTTATAGCATGCACAAGCGGTTCAGAATTATTGAGAAGAAATCTCATGTAAGGAATGTAGAAACATGTGTTCAATTAAGGGGTACTAATGTCAGGAATATTTTCAATACATTTTCTTGTTATAGTTTTGCCGCTGGCATGGTGGTCCAAATTTAGGCATTGTTGCTGTTCATTTGACAATTCTATTGCAGGTCAGCCTCGCAACTTCAGTTTTTCATTGTCATTTTGTGTTTAAGTAGGCCTTCATTAGTAGTTGTGGCTACCATCTAGGGACTAAGTCGACTTATTTCTTTTGTAAATTTGGGCCATTACATCACCCTTGGTGCATGGATTTGTTATTGGTAGATTGTGACATGATAAATTTTGGGTGTACGGATTCTGTCTTTACAAGCTACTATTGTTGAACTTGTCATATAGAGCATAGCTGGTTTTAAGATGTTAGGGTGTTAGTATGAATGTACTTTGGACTTGCAACTGATATTGCTTTGCAAGTAGTCGTAGCTCTCTATCAACATTTTCTGTATGAGCGAGTGTGATAGTATGAGCACCACTAAATTTTCTGCAGGGGAGGGTAACCATCTTGGTTGTCACCTAAATCTTGCTATAAACAGTGCGTTATAATTTATAGATCACAAGTAGAACCGCTCAAAACCTTTCTGACATTTCTATTGACCTTTTAGCAGAAATTTACCAATTCTACTTGAATATTTACAGAATGTACTTTGGACTTGCAAATGATCTGAATTGATCTGCACAATAACATGATTGGCTTCAGGTTCAAGTTCTATGAGGATTGGAAAAATCAAGGTTCGAGACTATGGATGAGGTGGGAGATAGGGTTGATAGCGTGAAGGGACCCATGCCACCCCAACCGGTGTCCACCTGTTGATTAACATTGTACTCTTAATGTAAGCATGGGAAATTTAAAAAAAAAAAATAGAGTTGAAAAAAAAGAGAAGAAAAATAAAAATGTAGTAAAGAAAGCAACATGAGAACTGTACTCCAAAGTGAAATTGAGAAAAGACAAAAGAAGAGAGGCCAACGCTGGGCTTGGGGGAAGCTGAGGAGCTGGGGATGCCTAGCCTTCTAGTTGATCTCCCAACAGAGCCATTTTCCTATTTATTCATGCACCACCAAAGAGTATGGGTTCTTTGGCTGACTTTGAGAGGAATTGCTGCCCAAATTCCCATGTGAAGGTTGAGAATGTACCAAAGAGCCTGAGGGTACTGTAACCTGCACATTTGCTGAGAAATAACAAGACTGACCAAAGCCAACTGAATGTTGGTTTTCCCATTTGAGTATCTAAGCTAAATATTGTGTCACTGTGAGATGAATGTCTTTGTGTTGTGTTAAATTCTATGTTAAAAAGTATGTGTGTTAGTTATTTGGTGCTTGCATCTGTATTTGATATGCTGTCTATAGTCATATTAATGGTTTTTGTTATCACACGATTTATAGTTAAGGCAAAGCCCAACCCAAACAACAAATGTGTGACACAACTGGGGACACCTATCATTGTCACCTCAATAGATATCCCCCTCGTTTTAGTTATGGACAAGTCCAACACAAGGGAGGCTTCCCGGGTGACCCTAAGGGAACAAGGAGCACAATGTTTGATGGCACAAGGTTTCCCTATAATGGTTAATATTTAAGATGAATTTGGGGCTAGAGAAGAGAGTCTTTGGAGTTGATAAATGATTGCCAATGTTGTGTACCTGCAAAACAATGTTAGACAAGCCAAACCAAGACAATATATGATGATATAAACCCCAAGACAAGAGGAAAAACAGCAAGAAGTCTTGCTGTCCCAAAATTGCAGCATGTAACAATGATATATCAGCAACAACAGAATTACAATAGCTGCAAATTAGACCATCAAAATCAACATATGATATTGGACAACAAAGCTTGTAATTAGTAAACAGTGTTCCAATGTTTAAACCAAGATTTTGATGTCAAAAAGAGAGCTGTAAAAGAGTGTTATCAGCAATGTTTATGACATCCCTATGGCTGTAGCAAACTTTTGCTACAGAAGCAAATTCTAACCACTGAAATCAACAAATAAACCATCCAAACAATAACCCTTTAGCACTAGATTAATTATCACAACTCACAAGAAAATTTCAGTGGTAGAAAAGTGGAGAAATTGTATAGAAAGAGTGTTTGTTGCAGCCCTAATGGTTGTAGCTTAATGTTTATTAAAACAGACCAATCACTTGGCAAAACAAGACTCCTTTGATGTAGAAGAGAGTCTAAAGTATGTAAAATTCGAATCCAACTTAATCAATTTCAATCCCTCAATTTCACATTTATCAATGCAACATATACAATCTCCAATGCAAAGATTAGTGCCTTGTTAGTGGGTGAATGGAGTCTCTTCCTTGAAAAACAAACTAACCAAAGAGGAAGAAGAAGTCTTTCTTGAGAGTTAAGCCCTTATAAAACCCAAGAAAACAACAATCCTTCCAAATCCTCTAGCTTGGAATCCAAGATGAACTAGGGTTCAAAAATTCTTCTAGGGGTGTAAACCCTCTTACTCCCTAGAGAAATGAACCCTAGCCAAGCCTTGCAACAAGGGTGTAAACCCTCTTACTCCTTCTGGCAAGCCTTACATCCCTTCAATAGCAAAGAAGAATAAACTTTGGTGGAGGGTTTAATCCATTTTACTCCTCCTAGGGTTTTAGATATATTTCTTGAATTTAAACAAGCGAGATAACAATAAATTCCAGAAATTACTCACCAAACCCAAGAGATAGTGTTAGAAAAATAGGATTGCGGAGCAATAAAATAAAACAAATGCAGAAATAAAATACAGAAGATACACAATACAATAGAGACACAAATACACGTGGTTCACCTAGTGTGGGATACGTCCACCAAATAAATTGCCAGGTCCTTCGTCTATTATTAAACAACAAATAAAGGGATACAACCTACAACACACCCGCCATAACTTCGTCTTTTTTCTCTCACAGTCTTCTCTCTCAGAATACAATATTCATTCACTAACTCACAGCCGCAATACAATTCCTCGTAAAAGAGGGTTTCCTTCTAGGGAAGAAAAACCCTAACATAACTTCTACCATCATATCTGCGACCTTATAATGAATGGTCTAGATTGACTACGAAATTACAATATTTTACAAGACAATTTTCCCAAAAATTTCTCTTCAGGGCGCTACCCCCGAACCCTCGCCAAGGGAGGGCTCCATAAAGTGTCGTCGCCCCCCCTAGCTCCAAATTTGGAGGGGAAATGCCCCCCACACCCCTCTGGTAGGAAATGGGGTCCAAATGCAGCTGAAACAAGACCTTTGAATCAGGAAGATAATCAAGCTCCACAACCAATAAATAACATGCAAGAAAATCCTTACTACCAAAAATCATCCAACGATTTGCCAAGAAACACCATCAAGAGAAGTCACTAACCTTTAATGCTCTAATAGACAAGAATTGCATCCATTCTGACAGGAAAAAGAGAGGCCAAAATTGTCCAAGAGGGCCGAAATTTCAGTCCAAGAAGTATTTTCATCAATGATGAGTTATGTCACAAATGAAAATGACTTGCCTCTATTTATATAGGAAAACGCAAGTCATAATTTGTCCACTTTACAATTAAATCCTTAATTTTAGGTCAAAACCAAAGTCAAAATACGTAATTAGCAAATCATTTTGATCTTTTTTCCCACATAGGCTACAAAATGATGAAAAATAATAATGTAATGGCATGGAAGCCCATAAAACTCTTCTCCAAAGTGGCACATGTGAAGATAAACCTCCCAAAGATAGAACGTCATGCTTCTAGGGTGCCACATCATCCCCAAATCAAGCATAAGTGTGGGGTCTCAAGCCCACAACACTACCAAGTGCACTAAAGATGTCAAACATCCTCTCAAATGTGTGATGTCATGCTGCAAGAGGGGGATGTTTGGGCATCGGAGGGTGACGTCATCCCTTCTTCATGCCTCTGGGCCACGCCCATGTGCTAGGGACATCATCCAAGGTGCAACGCTCATCATCCTAGGCCTCCAATGTGTGGGGTGCAACATCTATCCAGTCGGATTTCAAGCCCCTATGAAGGTCCAATTGGCTTAGTTCCTTCATGAATGACTTTCACCAGGCCAAGTCCTACAAATACAAGCAAACACGCCCTCCAAGGGTCCACAAGTCATATGCATCATGCCGAGTAATCCACATTTAATAAAAGAACCACACAAACAAGTGCATTAAATCCCCCTTTTCAAATTAAACAAATGCTCAAAGACTTAATAAACCTTTCCGAATTTAGGTATGGGAGGGGTGTCATGGTGCTCGATTGACTAGGTCAATCCCCAAGTCAAGGAATGTTTCCCAAGAAGACCCTCTCTAGGCCATGTAGTGAGTATGAGGTGGATTGGGGGGAAGTACTCTTGGGCATGGGGTTCTTGACATATCAAGGGCTCACATTGTCTTATCTATGGGTGCCATTGTCGAGGGTGCGCTGCATCCCTTCGTTTTCAATGCAACATTTTTCCAAGCTCTTTATTTGCCTTTATTTTTATCATCTAAAC
This sequence comes from Picea sitchensis, assembly GCA_010110895.2. Taxonomy (NCBI): domain Eukaryota; kingdom Viridiplantae; phylum Streptophyta; class Pinopsida; order Pinales; family Pinaceae; genus Picea; species Picea sitchensis. Next base: position 50,394 of record SNQJ01S0112828.1, read on the forward strand.
ATTGAGTGTTATGTGCAATCGAAAGAAAAAGAGCACTGCAATGCCACTTGAAGTTATAACACATTGAGTGCTATGTGCACTAGAAATTAAAGAACACTGGAATGCATTCCCCATCAAGCAGGACACTTTTTTATTTATTTTCTTTTAAAGGTCCTTTATTTTTTTATAGAGAAGTGTTTCATGGCTCTCATGACCTTAGGGTGAGCATCTAGAATGATAGATTATGGATTTTTATTTTTACAGTGCTAGTTGCAACTTGCAACACCTATGGGCCTGTTGCCGTCCTAATACACACTTGCTAGCGTGAGCTAAGTCTGGCTCACTTAGTGTGTCCTTGGAGGCACAATGCCTAGGTTCTCAGTCCACACTGTCACCTTGACTGAAACTTCTTCCTTCTAGGCTTACTCCTAGGGAAGCCAAGGGGGGTAGTCCCTAGTTACTAGATGTGATTT